>JADLZL010004568.1:0-67794 GCA_015844335.1 Chrysopogon serrulatus | reverse complement strand
GTGCCGTCGGTGGATGGTTGGTTGTGCGGCGGGGATATGACGAGGAGGGAAGTGAAGGTTCGCGTGGAAAATGCCAAACTGCCAGATGGATGCTGGGGTATAAGACCACGGGATTGAGGGCCGAGGGGGCTGGCTTGAGGGCCACCCAAATTTGATTTCTGGTTTGGTGAACCCTAAATATGTATTTTTTAGGGTTTTAATTATTAATGTCCTACATATTTTAAAATATTTCAATCAAAATTTAGTTGAGCTTGTATTCATCGTGTCGTTGATCATTCATACCTTGCCAAACATGTAAATAATATTATTTTTAGGTACATCCATATGCCAATAAGCATATCTATCTCAAAGAGACTTAATTTTAAGCATTGAATTTGAATAGCAATAGGATTTTCCTAGAACATCACTTTTTTCAGTACAACCCTCTTCTACCAATATGCTTTACTAGGAGTATGTTGGATGCACATACTTATTTAGGTCATTGAATATATTTACTGGTCCTATGTACAGATGGTAAAATGCCTTAAATAAGATAAGCAGTGAACTAAGCAAGACACTTCATTATCTTCCATCTAGCGAACTGGAGATTGAACCAAAGTCCATCATCCCCGGTGACGGGTATGATGACATTGTGGACGAATCGAGTTGTCCTTCCTGCATTAAGGTCAACATATGAAAGCTAAAGTGTGCTGGCAGTAGCTCTGGTAGTGGCACGTCACCATCAAGATACTGTAGAACTTGCCGCATGTTTGGCCTTGCATCCGGAAATGGGTGAGAGCATAACAATCCTAACTTCAATGCAAGGCACACCTCGGCAGTATCATAGTTACCTTGGAGTCTGATATCCACTGCATCAAGGAGTTTATCTTTATGCCAATTCTGAATCACCCAATCGACCAACATGAGCTGGTGGCCTTGGGTGTCTTCAGTCACTGGCCTTTTTCCACATGTAACCTCAAGAATAAAAACTCCAAAGGCAAATACGTCAGTAAGAGTGGTTGCCTTGCCTCTATGTACAAGCTCTGGAGCTAGGTATCCTATTGTGCCAACAACATGTGTGGTCTGCGGATCAGTGCCATGATCATATAACCTCGCGAGGCCGAAATCTCCGAGTTGTGCTTTCATCTCCTTGTCAAGAAGAACATTGTTTGGCTTGACATCACGATGTATTATAACCTTGTCCCATTCCTCATGGAGGTAGAGCAACCCGGCTGCAATTCCTTTGATGATCCTAAACCTCTGTCCCCAGTCAAGGATGGTCCTGCCCTCTTCACCATACAAGTATCTGTCAAGACTTCCATTTACCATATAGTCATACACCAGAAGGAGCTCACCTTTTCGCCTACAATACCCAAATAATTTCACAACATTATTATGTTGGAGCTGACCCCATGCTTACAACTTCAGCGACGAACTGTTTTGTACCCTGCATTGAGTTATATGATACCCTCTTTATCGCGACCTCTGATTTTGATGAGGGAAGCACTCCCTTGTACACCCTACCAAATCCACCTACCCCTATCAAATTCTTGGAACTAAATCCTTTGGTGGCATTATATAAATCCTTGTAAGCAAACCGGTGTGGACCATACTCAACCTCCCAATCTTCATGCACCTCCTTATATCTAAAATGTCTCCTCACAAATAGAACAACTGTAGTTCCGATAATTAGTACAAAAAGTGCAGATGCAATTGGTAGAGTTATCTCTAGGGTTTTAGATGGAGGTCTTGGACCGAGATAAGGTAGTTTGGGTAGCTTTGTAGGGTCAATTATTGGAGCTGGACTATTCATGCCAAAACTCCAGCCAAGGACAGAGTGATGATGCCCTGTGCTTAAACCTGTTGCAGATGAGAAACCAACATATGCTTGCTCTGTTATAACCGCTGATAGATTATAGGTTAAGGAGAGCAGTGGCCTCACAGGTTTTTGCATGCCAAGGGGTGCTATTGTCACATCGATCCGCGTCGTGTTCCCATCGTACTCCACCCAAGCTTGGATCGGCCCACTTCCCCGGAGCTGTAGGTTAGTGAACCTTCCATTGCTGTTGTCGTAAAACCCAGCCGTGCTGGATTTGAGCGAGCTGAGGCTGTTGACATCGATGCCGACATGGTTGTTGTCGATGTCCCCAAACTCAGTGTTCTGGACGGTGTCTAGCTCAACTGCAAAGATGTGGTTGCTCAAGTTCCCGTTGTTAGTGGAGTTGAGAAGACCCATGAACTGGATAGGGAAAGCGCCGGTGAAATCAGCGCTTGGAGAGACGAAGAAGGCAAGGCCATGGCCTCTGATGTCGGAGAAGGAAGATTGGAGGCCGAACACGAAGGAGACGGAGAAAGACTGCACCGTGCCGTCGCGGGAACGGCGGAAGCGAAGCGGGGACGGGTACAAGGCGTGGCCTTTGATCCTGGATGTGTCGTTGGTCAGCTCGATGAGGCCGGTCGACGTGATCCTCGCCGAGCCGTCCAGGGTGAGGTTGCTGCCGGTGAAGCCGTTGTAGACGAACTGTGGAGGGTTGCTGCCACTGACGACGGAACTGAATAATTCTGATATCAGGAATAGGAGGATAGGCAGAAGAAGCTTTATGTTCATGCTGGCACTGGTCAGCTGGTCATGGGGCCTTGTCGATTTGTGTTCTGCTAGCTGCAGATCACCTGACCCAGCATGTGGAAATTTATAGCCTGCCGGTGGGAGGGATGCCTATTCCTGTCCTGCAGTTAGCCGGAGGCTTACGGGTCACTGAAGAAAAATCGTTTTCAGGGGCAGTGAGCAGCGCGGTCTTCATGGGTTGGCCAGTGTGCTTTCTGGAGGCCAACCTTAGCAAGCAACGTGTTCTAAATCGAACTAAAAGAAAATGAGGAGTTCGCTTTCGAAGCTGTGTGTCATACCGACAACCATATAGAAGTCAAAAAGATAATAAAAAGACTGCAAGATGGACAGTATAGTACTGCTACTTGATTAGACAACATCAAAAGTGCCCGGTCGACCAGGAACTTACAGCCGTCCACAAATTGACAGAGTAGTCAAAAGGATATAATCTCAGCTTTCTTCTAAGTTAAATTATCTATCTATGCTTAAAATAAGTTTATATATATATATGATACATTTATAACTTCATAGTACACCTATTTTGTGTGTCATAAATGGTGATGTTCTTCTCTATAAATATGATCAAAGTTAAAGTACTTTGATGACTTGACTTACATATTTTAAATGACAGAGGGAAGTACTACAATGAGAGTTTTACTGGATGATGATATTTGAAGGTGAAAAAATTCGAGACACGGATTAAGTGTTTGTCTCGAATTATGTGGCCCAAAGGTCTGTATGGAGGTCCAGCCCAGAATAGAATAGCAACCAGGTCCTAAGCGAGCCCAGTAAAAGCCCATCTACCTGGCCGAACCGCCTCATGGCCTCAAGCTCTAAACCGCCCTGACACCGAGCCCACCAATTGCGGTCCGCCACGTACACACCTCTTCCACGCGTTGCCTTCAGAGCCCATTATCCTTACCTGCTATGGCCCACGCGCGACGCTTCGATCCCCACGTATAAATCCGGGGCCCAACCATCACACGCATCCCATTCTCTCCGCTCCTTTTCCTCGCTATTCATCGCGCGACACGATCACACGAAGGAAGCCGAAGCCGAACGGAACCGTGAGGACGAGCGGGGAATCCAGAGATCCGGGCTCCGATCCTTACCGGCGGCCATGATGCTGCGCGCGGTGGGCAGGCGGCTCCTCGGCGCTGGCGGCGGCGGGGGCTGCGCCGCCGGCGCCCGCGGTCGCCGCGGCGGCGGGCAGGAGCAGAGGGTACCATGAGCGGGTGGTGGACCACTACAACAACCCGCGCAACGTGGGGTCCTTCGACAAGGACGACGCGGACATCGGCACGGGGATCGTCGGCGCGCCGGCGTGCGGGGACGTCATGAAGCTGCAGATCCGCGTGGACGAGGACTCCGGCAGGATCGTCGACGCGCGCTTCAAGACCTTCGGCTGCGGCTCCGCCATCGCGTCCTCCTCCGTCGGTGAGCAGAGCTAACCTCCCTTGTTCCGTCTCGCTCGCGCAGGAGTAGATTGTTCATGCAAAATTCATGATTATTATTATATATAAGCCACGAGACCTTTCTGTGATATTCACAATCTCAACAATTATATCGCTGAGGAGAAGTAACTAATCGTGTTAATCAAACTTGAAAATTAAGATGGTTCAGTGTTAAAATAAGTACTGTGTCGTTGGATTTTATTAACAATTGGCTATGAAATGTTGAGCTGAATCCCAAAGTCACGCACATGTTTTTTGGGGGGTGATCACTTAGTATTGGTTGTTATGGCATTGACTGAGTGCTTTGTTGTGGCTATTGCCTCTTGTGTGACTGCAAGGCACCCTGTTCATATACTGAAACCAATAATAATAGGAGGATTTTGAACGAAAAAACTAATAGTTCAGACTTCAGATGCATCTTGACCAAGACCTTGTTCATATGGTTGATTAGTTTACTGGTGCCAGATTGTTTAGAACCTTGTATCATTTTGAGGTAAAAACAGTAAGGTATTATCTTGATGTCGCTACAAAAACTTGCACCCACCAAACTAATAAAAAAATCATTTCCATTTTTGAGAGTACTGTTGTGAATAACTTGGACCACTATACTAGTGAAAAAGAAAATACTATTGTATTATACAAAAAACAAAAAAGTTAATATTAGCGCTAAAAAAATCAGTTTCATTTTTGAGAATGCTGTTGTGAATAACTTGGGCCACAAAAAACATTTTTGAGAATGCTGTTGTGAATAACTTGGGCCACAAAAAACATTTTTGAGAATGCTGTTGTGAATAACTTGGGCCACTATACTAGTGAAAAGGAAACACTGTTGTATTATAAAAAAACAGAAAAAAAAAATAATAATATTGGCGCTAGAAGGAGGGCTTGAACCTCCGACCTTGTGGTTAACAGCCACACGCTCTAACCAACTGAGCTATTCCAGCAATGTACAAAAGATATGTTTTTCTTATTTTGAGACTTGTATTCGCAACTCTTGACCAGTTTGCAACTAATGCCAATCTTATCTTATATTTAACCAATCAAGTGCTGATGATATTGTGGTTTTACAACTAACGACGTTTTTATCATAATTTCTAATCTATTTATTTTCTTATTATAAGGGGTGTATTATGCACTTAGATATGAGCTTTGTTTAGACTAATAAAGAAGGTCAGATGCATGAACGACTCATGCTTAGATTTTGCCTAGGCAGATAGATAAGTTATGCAAACAAAGTAGAGAAAAGAGGGGCAGCAGAGGGAAAAACAGGGAACAGTAAAAGAAAGAAAGATAACAACTGAACAAATAAAGGCCTAAAAATCATGAAGCACCGCATTTTCATGTAATCTTGGGGAGTAGGATTTCCTGGCATAGAAGCATCGCAACTATTTCAAACAGAAACTAGTTCTTGCAGCCTGCAATGGAAGCATTAATTTGCTTGAAAATCTTCTTGTTCTTGGTCATCCAAATTGACTAGCTCATCAGAATGAGAATCTCCATAAAAAAGGGCGATTGATTTGGGCCCTTAAGAGCTCCAGATTGGAAAAGGGATCTCTACCTGAATCCACATTCAGTTGAATAAACCTCCAACATTCTTGTGTAACAGAGCATCCAAGGAATAGATGTTCTACTGTTTCTTCAACTTGCTCATTGCATAGGACACAATTGTGGCCAACTCCATTCCCCTTGTTCTTTCATCAATAACCAAAAGAAGACATGGTGCTTGTTTTGACATGAACTCTTCCAAATCCATTTAAAGGTTGGGTGAATAAGGCGGTGAATAAGGCTTTAGTTTGTTTTTACTGACATGTTTTTCATCAGAGTACTTTGTTTTTCTTCCTCCTAGCATTTTTTTTCCTTATAATTTTATACCCATTTGAATATATAGTTGGTTCCTTATTCATTTTTGCTGTTACAGCTTCCGAATGGGTCAAGGGCAAGCAAATGGAGGATGTAGTAGCGATTAAGAACACGTAAGTTACCAGTCGACCTGCAATTCGTCGTACCATATTTCTTGCATTGTACTGATACATCTATCTACTTTACGTCTTTCCATTTTTTGCAGCGAGATTGCAAAGCACCTGTCTCTTCCACCAGTAAAGCTCCACTGCAGCATGCTTGCTGAGGATGCAATCAAAGCCGCCGTGAAGGATTACGAGGCAAAGAAAGGGAAGCTGGCCAAGGCAGAGGAGCATGACATCCCATCCCCATAAGAGCGCAGCTACCTGGAGCGAGCAGAGTACTGTAGTATTATGTATAACGATTAACGAGCGAGGGACTCATGTGCCAAAAGAGCATGTATATATATAACAGTGGCTATGATGTTTTTGGTTTTCATGGAATAAGCGAACTCGCTGTAGTGTGGTTCTGCACATAAATAAGGTCTGCCTGTTGCCCTTATCTGCTTAGTCGGAGTATACATGTTTAGATTGATCAAGCAGTGCTGTTGACATTTGAAGTGTATGTGATTGCAAAAAAGAACCAAGTATCCCTGCCACGGCAATCCACTTAAGTTATCAATTATTTTAGCATTTAACAGCTGCGGCAGTCTTGAGTTGATGCTATGAACTAGAGTAAACTGTATAGGGTGCAGCCACAACAGAATGCAGCGGCAGCAAGTGCAACTAACGATACACGTAGGGCAAGAAATGTGAATGCAGCCACAGCAGAATGCCGGCTCGTCGGAGATCGTTAGGTAAAGCCAATTTTCGCGGCTCCGCCTTTGTACATAGAAACGGTCTTGACTCTGTTTTTTCGGTGCGTTCTCCATGCAGGAGTGTTTTGATGCGGCTTAGTCCGCGGTGGGGGGGCTACACTAAATGAGCCCTAAACTGTTGGTCCATGTACTTTTGCAAGTGCATGAGTTTAGAAACTCAAGATTTTATTAGAAGATACATGGGTCTGGTACATCATAATAAATTATCTGCAGCTAGCTTCTTTTTTTAAGCCACCGTACATCTCTTTTCGAAAGGCATGCTTGATGATCTTATTAATGCAATTATTGCTTTTCTCTAGTGTGAGGCACTTTCCTCTTTTCAAATGTTGCATGGAGCTTGGAGGAGATGATGTATCTCCAGGGGCGACCCAGGCTATTAATTGCGTCTGCTCCACGGGAGGCAAACTCATTGGTTGTTGAAGAAGCTTCCCACCCCTTCCTCCCCGTGTATGGGGGTTGGCACGGCCCAGCTGTGCAAGCAGGCGTTCGCCAGCCACTCTCGGATGCCTGCCACGCCAATCTTCAGAAGCTTTTGGGCACTTTCCTCTCTTGTCAAGAGACCTATAATTTTGTTTGATATAATTAATTTTGTCTTATACTTTATTTAAAAAGTTATGAATTTATTTGTGCTACAACTATTTTTAAGGATAGTTGACTAAGTCAGCCACACCTAAAATTACATATTCTTAGAGGCTGTTGACAAAAGCAACTATTCTTAAAAATCATGGTTTCAGAAGCAGCTCTTTTAACCCAACCGTCCTTGAAACGAATCCAAGTTTTACTCGATACAAACCCTGACGTGTATTGTTTTTGAGATGGATGTAGTACATGTCATTTTAGGCCCTTTCTCTTTTCGTGTGTTTTTCGCGAGGTCCGGCTTCTGTCCTGTTATAAATAGATTGCGTCTTAAGCTTTTTTTTTAATAGGAATATAGATTGCCGTCTAAAGTACTAAAGACAGTACGGAAACAAAAGGTGCTACCTGGAAGCTTTGCTTCTGGCCTGATTTTTGCCCCAATGGGTAACCACGCCGATTGCGTGCATGGACTTTGCTGAAATGTTGCTGAAAGGTGCCGTGGCCCAAGGAGATTTTTCGAGCAACGAGAGCGAGCTGTCCAGTGGCGGCGCCGGGAGATCGAAACGGTTGGGTCGCCTTTTCGCGGCCGAGCCGAGTGATTTCCCAGGTCGCCCGGCCGTCCGGAGCCGCCGTTGCCGGGTGGGGGTGTGGATCGGAGTTCGGCACGGGAGCTTTCCGTTCGGTTTCGCGTCCCTACGGCTTCCTGGAATCATCAGCCGGCGGCAGGCACGTCCGCCGGATTGGGAAGTCGGTTTTCGCCGCGTGCGCCTGCTCTCACCGCCACGGCACCAAATGGAGCATGGATCGTCCTGCTGGAAGCTGGATGCCAGCTTGCCAAGACACAGGAAGGCACCCCCTCCAATCTCTATCAGATGCTAACTCGTCTGAAAGATGGATGGTCTCTTACAATGGCGTCCTTATTCTCAACCTGGACGGTAAGCTTTGTCCTGTGGATTCCAAACGGCTATGTCCTTATTCCAAAGGGTTGTTTCACTAAAAAAAATCTTCATCCTCTCTCTCGCTTAGCCGTTGAAAATGTGGAACATGACTACATTCCCGATTTAGAAACATTTACGTTCCCATCTTATAAAATATCACCCTAAATTCCCTTCCCGTTCTATGTTACCGTACCATCATCGGAACATAGCTGCTAAAATCTCCCATGGAGCTCGACTATGCACGCATGGGGTTTGACCGGAAGGGGTGGCCGTGGCAAGGCAGCGGCGGCACATGGCACCCGACCACACGTGTATGGGGCTAACACAGGGGCTAGGGCCCACACGGGCTGGTGCCTGAGAAACAGCCACCAATGGCTCTCTACTTTTTTTTTTCGAAAACGTGCGCTGCACATGTTTCATTACGGGAAGGGGAATAAGCGTTTGGTGAACCTGACGGCACGGTGAGGTACCATGACGCCAGGGCACGGGCACAAAACATAAATCGCCGGCTTAAACGGCGCAGCAGAGGGCCGGTATTACATGATGATCATTGGCGCGACGGGGCCGGATAGAAGGGCGCTAGGCTGCCGCGGCGAAGGCCGACAGACAGCGGTAGCCGGCGCAAATGTAAGCATTAATCTCATCCTTGGCGGCCGCGATCAGCTGCGGCACTGAAGAGGCTAGACAAGAAAAAGAAAAGATGAGAAAAGGATCAAACCGATAAGGATTTGTGCAAATGAGTATACCATGGTGCAAAGAACGATGAGGGCTACCTCAAAGTGGTGACTGATTTCTTTGGACACGATGATTTCGTAGTTCGTCTGTCACATATCTAATAAAGACGATGACAAACAATAGCGTTGGTGGGCTAAAAGGAGCCCACGAGAAGGATGCAGCCGGAGCTAGCGGGGCCCACGGCCCACCCTAGGGAGGGGCGGAATGGGGCGCCCAATGTGGGGGCGTGGCTTCCCCGGCCGCCGTCGCCACCACCCGCCGCCGCCGTCTTCGCCCATGAGTTACCTTTTTCATTATTATTATTTTAGAAAATTAAGAATAGGGAACGGAGAGTTCATGTTCAATAAGGACTTTCCCACTAGAGCCCACTTGAGACTATAAATAGTATGGGATTATAATCAATTGAATTAAGAAGTAATTAGACGAAAGCACTTTATTTCTAATCTCCCGCACTCTCTCTCCCCTCCGCCCCTAGCTGCACGCCCCACCCCCCCCCGCCGCCCCCCCCCCACAGGTGTGCGCTCCCTCCCCTCCCCCTTCTTCTCCGATCCACCAGGCCCAATCCACCCTCCCCGCCACGTGTGTGACATCGCCGGAGTTATAGGTTTTGAAACTTTGGTTTCAGATCTAGAAGAATATAACTGAAATCTTGCTAATTTTAGATCTGGATGCAATGCGTCAAGGAGAATATCGGCGTATTATACCAAATTAGCTATTTGTCGGTGCAAGAACTAGTGGCCCTAGCACCAACGAGTGAATTTGTGGTGCGTGCTCCCTACTTCCGGATGGTGTGCAAGATGAACACAAGGATTTATACTGGTTCGGGCAAGAGAAGGCCCTACGTCCAGTGGGGGAGAGGTGTTCTTGTATTATCCTGCACCGAAGTGGTCGTAGGTAGGGTGTACAAGCAATGAGAGAGGGACCAGGGTCCCAAGTCTCGTGGATGATTGAGTGAAGTGCCAATATCAGGCGTGTGTGAGGTTTGTGTCTCGCGCCCGTGTATGGGCGCCCGTCTTCCCCTTTTATAGCCATAAGGGGAGGACCGGGCCTTACAAGAGGTGGTCGTGCTCGTAGCAAAGTCATGAGCTTCCGTGTGTCCTCGATCGAGGCTCCGGAGCGGGCAGGTTGTCCGCGAACGTGACGGGGCCATGCTGCGTCGCCTCCCCGGTCCCGTTGGCGGAATGACGGGCGTCCCCGCCGGGAGTTGGTGGAGCATGATGGAGGGGGTGTCCGGGCCCCTTCTCAGCTTTTTGACCCTTTGGGATCCGAGGCTTGGGGAGCCTCGGGCGTGATGTCATACGGGGAGTGGTTGGAACAGCCGTGGATGGTCACCGGCGCTGTAACCGCCCATCCCGGGCTCAGAGCTCACGGGCGGGACTGTTTGCTGACCGGAGGGGGCGTCCAGTCCACCCCCGTACTGGGGGTGACGTCGGCGGTCGTCGCTCCAGCGTGGTGGACGGCGTTCTAGGACTTCGGCGACGTGACCTGGCAGCGAGGTTAGGCAGCACAACGTCCCACAGTGGCGGGCGTGGCCTTCACTGTGTAGATCGCGTCAGCGTGAGCGCCGGCGTGGGTCACGATGGGACGATGTCCATCCCCTGCCGGGGCATGGGATGCCCCTGACACAGGGTATGGACGAGTGGCGGTGGATATGCGTCAAGTCGATGGTACGGCTTTGACTGGAGCGTCCCGTCCCGAGCCCCGCTGCCGGGGCTCGGGTGGGACGGAAATGGAGGTTCGTCCGAGGCCCTAGCGCGGAAGCCTCGGGCGCGGCGGAGAATCGGCACCCGCCTGAGGCCCCTGCGGGGAGGGTTCGGACGAGATGGAGGCTAGGAGCCCTCCCAGCTGCTTTGGGGCCGTGGCCCGGACTTGCGCAATGAGCGGCCTGCTGGGCCTAGTTTTGCGTTTGTTGGGCTTTCCCAAAGGGGCCCTTATTTTGGTCCCCGACAATAGCCCCCGAACCTCTGAATGGGTGAGTGTACTCGTTCAGAGGTTAAGGTCACGCCTCCTCGGTCACCTTCGGCGTTTTCCGCGTGGTGCGCGAAGCCCCGGGGCGGGTGTAGCCCCCGAGGCCTCGGAGGAATCTTGGGACTCCTCCGAGGGCTTGCATTTGGTCCGCGCGGCGTGTTTTGTTTCTGTCTCTAGAGCCGTACTCGTCGGCGGGGGCGCGCGAGCGCACCCGCCGGGTGTAGCCCCCGAGGCCTCGGAGGAGTGTGTGCACTCATCCGAGGGCTTGTGCGTGCTCTCGTGAGCAAGTTATTAATTTGTGGTGCCGAGCTGCCCCTGACTCTGTTGCCCTGAGGTGGCTGTCGAACCCTGAGATGGGCCAGCCCGCGAACCTCTGGATTGTAAACGGGCCGTCACCCGGGTTCCTTTGAGGAGAAGAAAAAAAACCCGCTTTTGCCTCGTCGTGAGGCGTGGGCGCGCTTTTCAGGTGACAGCGGCCGCGCGGGACGTGGAGCGCCAGGAGGGTGGCGGGTCCCACTTTCCCGCCGTGGCGGTGACGTACGCGCGCGTTTGTGGGTCCCACGGGGATGTGATGTGCGGCGCCGCGACTTCAGCCGAGGCCACGCTGGGCGGCGGGGCCCCCTGCCCGTGACCCCGGATCCTTTGTGGGGTGCACGGCCGCAACGCGTGTGGCGCCCCCTGAGTCCGTGTGGGCTGCGGCTGCCCGTGTGCCGCGCCTTGGGCCGTGTGCGAGGTGCAATCGAGTGGGCGATCGGAAGCCGATACGCATTGAATGCGGGGAGACGGAGCGGTGGAGACGCATCGGGTATAAATACCTATGCGGGGCGGCCGCGCTTGGCTCTCCTCCCGTGTTTGCCGCAACTCTCCGCCTTTGCCTTCCCCGCCACCGGAGAGAAAGCTCGAGTTCACCGGGAGAAGAGAGAGGAAGAAACTTCCGGCCCCGCCAGCCTGCTCACCTTTCCTCCCGATGGCGCCCAGTGGTGGGACATCGCCGGCACGGGCGGATCGGGAGTCGTGGCTCGTGACGGAGGCGGAGCCGGAGGCGCTGGTGGAGAAGGGGGCTCGCTGCGCTCGGTCAAACGCCGAGCGGCCGGGAGGGATCGTGCCGCCGGCGGGCGACGGGCCCCGCCCCCCGTGGGGTACGCCGTGAGCTTCACGGCCTTCCATGAGCGCGGGGTTCGGGATACCGGTGGGCGCTTCCTTCGCCCGCCTCCTAGAGTACTATGGCCTGGAGCTCCAACAACCTCGCCCCAACTGCATCACGCACGCGGGGCGGTTTTTTCGTGGGCGCCAGGCGAGGGATTCCTCGGCATCGACGCCCACTGGGACTTGTGGCTCTACTTCTTCGAGGCCACCCCAGTTCCTAAAGTCCCCGCCGGGGACGGAGAGGGAGAAGGGGAAAGGAGAAGGAGAAGGAGAAGGGGAAGCGGCTGGCCGTCCGGGCCGGGAACTGCACGCTGCAGCTGCGGTCCAAGAGCCGCGAGGCCTACATCCCCGCGAAGCTCGCCTCCTCGAACCGCGGCTGGCACAGCAAGTGGTTCTACCTTCGCAACGATGACGACCACCTCCCGGCCTACACCGAGAAGGTGTTCGACTCCGAGCCGCCATCGTGGTGGAAGGAGTTGATTGCCGAGAAGGCGACGCTGCTGAGGAAGGTGTTCTCCTCTTTGGCGCACCTAACCCGATCGGGGTTGGACGCCTCGGCGGTGATCGCCGGCTTCCACAAGCGGCGTGTGCTGCCGCCGATGCCGCGGCGGTACGCTTTATGACATGCGGCCCGGCAACGCCTGGGAGGGCACCGGATGGCGGCCGAGGACTTGGGCTATGCCGAGGTCCTCGACCGAACGGCAGCGGGCGTCGGTGGACTCCTTGCAGCTCTTCAAGGTCGTCATGCGGCGGCCGAAGGGGGTTCATTAGCTGGTAAGCCTCGCCCTCCGCTCGGCGCATACCCACTCTCCTCCCTCGATCCCCGATCCCCTCCGGTCGCCAGGGCTCTGAGAAGCCGAGGGGCGCCGAAGCCCCGATCGCCGCGGAGAAGAAGGCTAACCGCGACCATGCGAAGGCGAGGAGGGAGAAGGAGAGTGCCGCGAGCGTAATGCCCGCAAGCGTAAGGAGAGAAGGAGGACCTGGGCGGCGCACCGCCGCCAGAGCGAGAGGGCCTCCCCCGAGGAGACGCCGTCGGACACCACCGAGTACGACGACGACGATGACGACGAGGGAGGGATGGGTGGACGACGAGCCGAGCCGCTACCTGGGGCTGGACCCGCCGAGGTGACGTCAGGTGCCCAGGAGGGCGGCGGCTCGTCGGAGGCGCAGCGGCCGGAAGGGCCGTGGGGAGGCCTCGCCTCCGGTCTCGCCAGAGTTAGGGCCGCGACGCTTCCAAATGGGCCGGGCGTCCCCCCGAAGGGGAGGTGCGACGTCGCGGGGGAAAGAGGTCGCCGAGCCCTCCCCCCGCCGAGGCCCGCCCCCGATGCACCCCACGACGGCTAGGGAGCGGGTCGGAGGACATGATCGGACGCCCGAGAGGGCGCACGGGCAGCGGGCGCCCGAGGCTCCTCGCCCTCGGGAGGAGCCCGGTCCCGCCAAGATTAAGGTGCCGGGTAAGTGGCGTTCACGCCTTTATCGCTGGTTTTGGTGTTCGCCTCTTCTCCACCTCGCTGACTTTGCCTCCTCTCCATCCGCAGCCTAAAAGCGCAAGGCCGCGGCGGATGTGGCACCGCCGCCCTCCGGGAAGCAGCCGAGGTGGGGGCGGGGAGGGCGCGAGCCTCGGTTCCGCCGCCGGCGGTGGCCGGGACCGAGGAGAAGGAGAAGGCCGCCGAGGTGCTGCCCGCCGAGGAGCAGCCCTCGGCGATGGAGGAAGAGACGGCGCAGGCGTCCGCCGGAGGGACCCGATGGTGCTACCGTGGTGCCACCGGTCGAAGCGCCAGCTCCGTGGCACCGCCCGGCACGGGCGGAGGCGTCCGCCAAGGAGGCCGGGTGGCGGTCCCGGCTGCATCGGGCCGGGTGGAGTCCTCGATGTCGGCCGAGGGTACGGTGGAGGAGCCCGCGGTGGCCGCGCATTGCCGACGCGCTGGCGCTGCCGGTGCAGCGCCGCCCCATCTCCGCCGCCGCTGCCCGCCACGAGGCGGTGGTCGCCTCGGCCGCGGAAGAGGCCACGGGCGCAGGCGCAGTGAGGCATCCGCCGTGGGCGCCGCAGTAGCTTCAGCGGGCACTCGGTGGGCGCCCGCCAAGGAGCCCACCGAGGCCGGGAGGGTTGGCCTCTCCGGAGGCCGGTGACGCCACTAAGCACCGATGGCGGGCCGGCTCGCCCGGGAGGGATCGCCCGCACCCGGAGCAGCCGAGGTCTTTGGCGCTGGACGACACCAAGGAAGGAAAACTCCGCGCGCTGCGGTCGCAGCGGCGGCCGACCGGGTAATGAGGAGGCTGCCCGGACCATCGTGTCGGGCTGGGCCGGAGCTTCCGCCCCTGCTTCGTGTAGGTGACCCCACGCGGCCCTTGTCGCCCCAGAGACTTCTTTCCCATGACTTAAACGGCTAAGACTCGCTCGTCGCAGGAACTGGCGAAGACGTCGAGCGGGAAGTCGGAGTTCCTCCGTATGTCGGCCGGCCTTAACAAATCCGCCTCCTTCAGCCAGAAGGGTCCGGGTGGCCCACCGACGACGACCCTGCCGGAGAAGGATGCCGAGCTCGAGAAGCTCCGTCTCCTTGTCTCGGAGCTGAAGGCCGAGGCGTCGACGGCGCGCGAGGACGCCGCTCTTTCCAAAGAGGTGGCGGCTGGTCACGCCACGAGCCTCGACCGGCTCCGAGCCAAGAAGGAGGCGATGCTCACCGAAGCCTCGCGTTCGGCAGACTCCATCAAGGCTTTGTCCGAAAAGCTGAAGACCACGGAGGATGAGAACAACGTCCTTGCCGGCGAGTACTCCAAGCTGAAGGACGAGCTCATGCGTGGGATCTCCGAGGCCGCGACCCTCCGCGGCCAGCTACAAGGTATGCACCATGATTGTCCATCGTGCCTGCGTTATATTATCCGAGAGTCTGACTCTCGGGTCATTGCAGGCCTGCAGGGCAGGGTGACAAAGCTGGAGGAGAGCCTCGCCGTGTCGCGGGACCGCCTATAGCTCGGCGCGAGGCGAGCTCGACTCCCCCCGACGCGGGAGGCCACGGCTGTCTGTGCCGCGGTGGAGGCGGAGGATGCCGGCGGAAGCAACTTGGTGACGCGGCTGGCCGTCGTGCCACAGCGGATGGAGGCGCGCCCTGAGGCCCCTCGCGAGTCGGCGTGTCACATACGCTCACACTGACCATGTCCCACTATCGGCTCGACCTCCCTCGGATCGCCGAGGGGCTCGTTGTGGCCGAGGAGGAGATGGGACGCGAGAGCGAGGTGCTCGCCCAACTCGTCGAGGAGGCCGAGGCGAACGGGGCTCCAATCGCGCTGGCGAACATCTTCGCACCTGCCGTCGTTTCCACTCCTGCGGAGGAGGCTGGCGACACCGAGGCTGTGGATGTCGAGGTCATGGACGCCATTGCCCGAGGCGCTGGCGACCCGGACGCCCCCCCAGTAGACCCTGCAAGCTGGGCTCAAGTGCCCATGTAAATAGAAACTTATGTTGGCTTTTGTTCATGGAACACTTTGTGTTAGTCGGCCCGTTGAGGCCCTATGCTTTTGTGACGGTTTTTTCGTTATCTCTCGCGTTTCCCTTTCAGTTGTGCTCGTTACTTAGTTTTGTGAGGATGCTTTGCAGCCGAGGGTCGCTCTTTAACCGAGGGTAAGGATCTGCGTGAATAGTTGTCACGGCCCCGTTGCCTTTTCGTAATGAGCGACCTCCCCCGCGGCGCCGGAGTCCTCCTTTGGTCGAGGGGCCGCGAGGCGGGAGGCATCATAGCGCATGGGCGTGGGTGGCCTCACGGCTCGGCCATCCTCGGCCTCGGGATGACATCACGTCGTGCCTTTTCCTAAGCACGCGAGACCTTTGGGAACGTAGAGTCTACGAAAAAGATAGCCGAAAAAAGCGCAAAAGTTTTTGAGGGTGCTTTGTAGGAGGGGGTCCCCCCCTTTCTAGCCCCCGAGGGAGACTTGGTTTCGGTGAGCCAAAACCAAGTCTCACTGAGTCCAATTGAGGATAAAATATTATGACTTGGGCGAACGTCTAAGGACTTAGTTTTCCTTAGCAGAAAAAGTACGGTACAAGTCGTATGTACAAGTGCTTGGAATTTTTAAGGGTTGAAACGACGTAGCTGTTGGATGTTCCAAACGTTGTTGAGGACTTCGCCGTCCTTGTTAGCGAGCTTGTAGGTGCCCGGCTTGAGTACTTCGGCGATGATGAAGGGTCCCTCCCAAGGTGGCGTGAGCTTATGGCGGCCTCGATTGTCCTGGCGGAGACGAAGCACCAAATCGCCTTCCTTGAGGTCTCGGGTCCGAACTCGTCGGTCGTGGTAGCGTCGGAGGGATTGCTGGTATCTTGCTGAGTGTAGGAGGGCAGCGTCCCTCACTTCTTCGAGCTTGTCCAGCGAATCTTCCCGAGCCACTTGATTGCGTGCCTCATCGTAGGCTTTGAGCCTCGGGGATCCGAACTCCAAGTCGGTAGGCAAAATGGCTTCGGCGCCGTACACCAGGAAGAAGGGTGTGAACCCCGTCGCCCGGCTCGTCGTCGTTCTGAGGCTCCAGAGGACCGAGGGGAGCTCCTCGAGCCACCTTTTGCCGAACTTGTCGAGCTTGTTGAAGATCCGAGGCTTGAGCCCTTGCAGTATCATCCCGTTGGCCCGCTCCACTTGCCCGTTCATCCTCATCCGGTGCGCCACCGGGACCGCATAATTCAGATCCGGTGCTTGTCGCAGAAGGCTCGGAACTTCACCCCGTGAACTAGGTGCCGTGGTCGGTGATGATGGAGTTCGGGACTCCGAAGTGGTGGATGATGTCGGTGAAGAAGAGCACCGCTTGCTCGGACCGAATGTTGGTGACGGGGCGCGCCTCGATCCACTTGGAGAATTTGTCGATGGCGACGAGTAGATGAGTGAAGCCACCGGGCGCCTTTTTGAGGGGTCCTACCAGTCCAAACCCCACACGGCGAAAAGGCCATGTGATTGGGATGGTCTGGAGTGCTTGAGCCGGGCAGTGTGTTTGACGAGCGTAGTAATCGCAACCTTCGCGAATGCGTACCACCTCGGTGGCGTCAGCGACCGCGGTCGGCCAGTAGAACCCCTGTCGGAAGGCGCTACCGACGAGGGAGCGTGGAGCAGCGTGATGACCGCATACGCCGGCGTGGATCTTGCGGACTAGCGCGAGGCCCTCCTCGACCGTGATGCATCGTTGCAAGACCCCCGACGGGCTTCGCTTGTAGAGGTCGTCCTCAATAACGGCGTAGGACTTTGCTCTTCTCGCGATGCGTCGGGCTTGGTTGAAGTCCTCGGGGAGCGCTCCTCGGACGATCCAATCGAGGTATGGCTTCCTCCAGTCCGGTTTGGGCTCGGGCTCTGGGTCCCCTCCGTCAATCTCCATGACCTCGGTGTTAGACGCCGAGGGCGCCTCGAGAACCGAGGGGGTCTCGGATCCAGAGGGGAATTCGGGAGTTTCTCCAGCCCCGGGGAGGGGTCAGAGCGATTCTCCGAGGCCTCCTCCCGCCCCTTCGAGATTGACCGAGGGGGCAGCGAGGTCCTTGGTGAAGATGTCGGGCGGAACCGGGGCTCCCCGGTGGCGATCTTGGCGAAGTTCGTCGGCGGCCGTTGTGCCTCCGGACGACGTGGTTGAGCTCAAGGCCGTCGAACTTGTCCTCAAGGCGCGCACCGCCTTGCGAAGCGCGTTCATCTTGGGGTCGTGGCAGCTCGAGTCCTTCATGACCTGGTCGATGACGAGCCGCGAGTCTCCTCGGACGCCGAGGCGCTTGACGCCGAGCTCGACGACAATCTCCGGCCGTTGAGCGACCCTGCGTACTCCGCCATATTGTTCGACGCTGGGAAATGGAGACGGACTACGCACCGCATATGCACTCCGGGGGGGGAGAGAAGAGGAGGCCGGCGCCGGCCCCGGTTTTCATCAAGGACCCATCGAAGTACATGGTCCAGCATTCCGACTGGAGGTGAGGCGGTGGCAGCTGGGTGTCGGTCCACTCCGTGAGGAAATCCGCCCGACTTGAGACTTGATGGCCTTCCTCGGCGCATAGGAGAGGTCTCTCCCATAAGCTCGACGGACCACTTGGCGACCCGCCCGAGACCTCCCGGTTCGGAGGATCTCTCCTAACGGGAAGGAGGAGACCACCGTTACGGGGTGAGCGCCGAAGTAGTGCCGGAGCTTGCGTCGAGTTAGGACCACAACGTAGAGCAGCCTTCTCGGATCTGCGGGTAACGAATCTTGGTCTCGCATGCAAACCTCACCGATGAAGTAGACCGGCCTCGGACCGGCAGAAGCGTGGCCTCCTCCTTCCTCTCGACGACAATGGGCGCGCCGACCACTTGGGTCGCCGCAGCGACGCATGGGAGGAGAGGCTCGCCATCGGGCCGGCGGGACGAGTATCGGGCGCCGGTGAGGGCAGCTTTGAGCTTGTCGAGGGCCTCCCCGGCCTTGGAGGTCCAGAGAAGCGCCGACTTTCTCAGGGAGGCGGTATAGGGGCAGGCCCTTCTCGCCGAGCCGTGAGATGAAGCGGCCGAGGGCCGCAAGGCAGCCCATGACTTCACGCCCCTTCGTCTTTGATCGGCCCCATGTTTGTCACCGCTAGCCACCATCTCCCGGTTGGGCTCGATGCCGCGTTCGAGACGATGAACCCTAGGAGCATGCCTCGGGGGACCCCGAAGACGCACTTCTCGGGGTTGAACCTGACGCTCTTGGCCTTAAGACACCGGAAAGCGAACTTGAGGTCAGAGATAAGGTCGTCAGCCCTTTTGGTCTTGACCACGATGTCGTCGACGTAGGCCTCTACGGTTTCGCCGATGTGGTTGCCAAAAACGGTCAGCATGCACCGTTGGTACATGGCCCCTGCGTTCCTGAGCCCGAAGGGCATCGTCACGTAGCAGTACATGCCAAAGAGGGTGATGAAGGATGTCGCGAGCTGGTCGGACTCCTTCATCTTTATTTGGTGGTAGCCGGAGTAAGCATCAAGAAAGGACAGGAGTTCACACCCCGAGGTGGAGTCGACTATCTGGTCGATACGTGGTAAGGGAAAAGGAACCTTCGGACATGCTTTATTCAAACTAGTATAGTCTATGCACATCCTCCATTTCCCACTCTTTTTCCTAACCAGTATAGGATTAGACAACCACTCAGGGTGGAAAACCTCCTTGATGAACCCGGCCGCCAAAAGCTTGTTCACCTCCTCGCCGATGGCCCTGCGCTTCTCCTCGTCGAATCGGCGCAGGCGCCGCTTCACCGGGTCCGGACCCGGCCCGGATATCAAGGGGAGTGCTCGGCGACATCCCTCGGAATGCCCGGCATGTCCGAGGGACTCCACGCCGAAAATGTCGATGTTCGCGCGGAGAAAGTCGACGAGCACACAGCTTCCTATTTAGGGTCGAGGGAGTCGCAGATCTTCACCGCCTTGCCTGGACGAGGTGGAGGGGTCGAAAGGGACATCCTTCACTCCGTCCCCGACGGCTCGAAGGTGCCGGGCGTGTTGCTTGGAGTCGAGGGCCTCGGACAGGCGCCATCGCCTCGGCATGCTCGATAGCCTCTACGCCGCAGCTTGAAGGCGTGCTCGTAGGAGGAGCCGACGGTGATGACGCCGTTGGGACCTGCATCTTGAGGAGAAGATACGTGTAGTTCGGGACCGCCATGAACTTCGCGTACGCGGGACGTCCGAGGATTCCGTGGTAGGTCCCCGGAAATCGACCACGTCGAAGGTGATGACCTCCTTGCGGTAGTTCGACGGCGTCCCGAAAACGACCGGAAGGTCGATCTGCCCGAGGGGCCAGGCACGTTTGCCCGGCACGATGCCCTGAAAAGGGGAGTTGGAGGGTCGGAGATGCGGGCGCTCCATTCCCAATAGGCTGAGGGTCTCGGAGTAGAGGATGTTGAGGGCGCTGCCGCCGTCCATCAGCACCTTGGTGAGCCGGACGTTGCCGATGACAGGGTCCACCACAAGCGGGTATCTCCCTGGGTTCGGCACGTAGAGCGGGTGGTCGTCGAGGCCATAGATGATGGCGTCGGCAGACCACGGCAGGTACTGCGGCGTGGCGGGGCGCATCGAGAGCACTTCTCGGCGCTCGCGCTGTTGGTCCTATTTTTAACATCACTTTAAGTTAAGTTGTCATCCCTAACATGATGCCAAAAACCAAGGATAAAATTAATCTACACGCAATGACTATAAATAGAATATATCCGCAAGCGCCTGAGATAATTCTCCCGTTGTAGCATTTCACCCGGAGGAAGTATTCCGAGTATCGTTGATTTATTTTTTTTATGCCAAAAGGATAAAGCAAAGATTCTACTTATTAGGAGTAATGAACTTACAAGGACCAAGAATAATAAATGCTTAAACCCCATCATAACCTATTACACCAATGCCTTAGCAATAACTAGTCAACAGTAACGATAAATAATAAATGAGTAATTGAGATACATAGTATTCCAGAGCTAGAATATAGAGACTCTCTAATGTAGTAAAGCAATCTAGAGATTCAGTTAGAAATAAAGAAACCTATGTAATTGCTAATATAAAGTCTACACCCTACGCATGCTACACATTTTCATCTATAGTGCAATAAAAGTAGAAGACATCATAAGGAGCATCAACTAATGAGGATATTGAGACACAAAGGTCACCTCCTTTGCGACCATGCTCGGCTAGTCCTACGTGCACGGGGGTGGACTATAGAGGAACCAACGCAGCTGTCACCTGCGTGGACTACCACACCCGCACACATCGGGTGCCTCCGTAGGTACACAATATATCTAGACACCACGTCTACATAATGCGCACCACCTGACCCACTCAAGTATTGAATCAGGCGCTTTACGATCATATAACAATAATCATCATAAACTACATCTATATCGAATGTGCAACTAGAATAAACTAAGAACTGAATAAGTAGCAATATATTAAAGTAGAGCAAAGTCATAATGAAATACAAGATAAAATTACCAAATTCTAGAAGACAGATCTGAATCCCGAGCGGGCGCCCGATCTCTACTTGAATCTTGCTAGACGACTAAACTAAGAACTTGAAGAACTAGAGCTCTACTTCTAATCTCTGGAAACCCTAACTTCTGACTACTCTTGACGAATGAAGCAGGAGGAATCAATTGGTGTGTTGAAGGGGGGTCTACCCCTCCTTTTATAGCCCGGTGGAGTGCACGCGCGCCATGGGATCAAACCGACATAGCCAACGGTGGAGATGAAAACCCTAGGCGTCGGGAGGAAGATTCGGAAGGGGGCGCCGATCGGCCCCATGGTGGGGCCGGCCGGCCCCACCTGGTAGCGGCCGCGGGCCCCGCTTCTTCCTTGTCTTCGAGTCTTCCCGAACTATCTGGCGATGTAGTTGCGTCAGCGTTAAGTTTCGTGGTAAATTTGCATTAAAATCCTTCTTTTAACCTTTTCTCGAAAAATCACCGAAAAATTTCACAAATCAACAAAACTCGTGGAATTTGTCGATATAACCTCTATCAATCTATTATTGCATCTTCAAGAGCCATTGTTGACGGTATAAAATTTGGACTTAGTGACCGTCAACATGCGCTTGATCTCGCGCGTGGGGAGAAGTTCACCGGGAGGCCGCCAATGATCATGAAGACATCGTGGACCTCCTGAATCCGTCACCCTTGCCTTCATCCTCCTTCTCTTTCTTCTTCTTGTCCTCGGGCGGGGGAGCTTCGGTAGAATCGGCAGGCCAAGTCACACTCCCCATGGTGTGCTTGACGGGGAACTTGTGGAAGGGGCAAGGCTTCTTGAGCATGTCGTCGAACGCCCCGGGCCCCGGGGGGCCTCGGGGTGCCTTGCGGTCGACCGCAACGATGAGGTCATCCTCGGAGTCCTCCTCCTTCTTGCCTTGCTTCCCCCTCCGCTTGCCCCTTTTGTTCTTCTTGGGGTTGCGGGTTGCTTTGCTCCCTCGGCTCCTTCGTCCTGCCGCTTGCCCTTGTCGTTGGCGCCCAAAGATCGCCCCCACCGCTTCCTCGCCGGAGGCGAAGTTTGTGGCTACCTCGAACAGCTCGTTGGCGGTGGAGGGCATCTTCCGACCCAACTCGTGGACTAGCTCCTTACAGTCGTTCCGCCTAGGAACGCATGGCGATAATGGCGGTGCCGCCACGTTGGGTAGCTCGGTGCACTTCTTCGGAAGCGGCGGATAAAGTCACGCAGCCGGCTCGTTCGACTTCTGGCGGCGGCTGGGAGGTCCCACGAAGTTTCTAGGGCGCACGTATGTGCCCTCGAAGTTCCCCACGAAAACCTTGACCAGATCGGACCCGGCCGCGGATCGTGCGGACGGGAGGTGCTCAGCCAAGCTCGCGCCGAGTCCCCAAGTGAAGCGGGAGGTTGCGGATGATGAGTCGGTCGTCGTCCCACGCCACCCAACCGGCATGCCAGCGGTAGTCGTTGAGCCACACCTCGGGGTTCGTTTCTCCCGAGTACTTGGTGAGGTTGGCCGGCCGACGAACCGGAAGGGGAACCGGGCGTTGCGGATTCGCCGGCTAAAGGCACGAGGCCCCCCGGGGTCCGCGTCGCCGCGTCCTCATCGCTGCCGCGCTTGCCGCCCTCGCGGCCGGGTGGGGCGGTCGTTCGCGCCGCCCCCCCCCCGGCGCCCGTTGATAGCGCACGCTGCCGCTGCCGTCGAGGCTGCCGCGGTTGTCGTGGATGCACTCGCGAACTGGTCTCCGCGAGGGGTCCGGTGGACCGAGGCCTCCCGCTCCTCCCGAGAGGCGCCCTCGGCTCCTCGTCCTTCAGGCGCGCAGGCGTGAGATCGAAGCTTTCCCGGCTTTCTTGGACTGCGGCGGTCTCGATGTAGCCCCGCATCTCATCGCGGATCGGGGTGGGCGTAGCGCGGCGCCTGAGTCACCCGATTCCGCTTGCTTGTCGGGTACTCCTCCTCGTAGGCACGGATCGATCCGTCGGGGGATGTCCGCGTCGGGCGCCCGCGGGAGTACTACCCCGGCGACGCGGGCGCCTCCTTCGGGCTCCCATGGTGGTGGAGACCAACGACGCCGCACGTGGCTGCGGCATTGGCCATGCCAAACGGCCGACGTGGTGACGGCGGCCGCCGAGTGTCGGCTGGGAGGCGTCGCCCCGTGGCGCCGTTAGGTCCTCCTCCAAGCCACCGCGTCGTGGCGAATCCGCCGCGGCGCTGGCGGGTGCGGGCACCGCGGTGCCTCTGCGCCGGGCCAGCGATGGGTCCGCCGGGGGCCTCGTCCGGAGGTCCCCGACCCCGGCCGGAAGGGAGCTCCATGTCGAGGCCCCGGGTGCATGTCGACATGAACTCGAGACCTCCGAACCGGATCAGGGTCCCCGGCTCCAGCGGCTGGGGGGGAGGAAAGTTGGGGCTGAAAGGCCCCCTCGTGGTGTCGTCGCGACTACTAGCCATCCGGAGGTTTGGCGGGAAGAGAGGCGAAACACGCACAGCTCCCCTACCTGGCGCGCCAACTGTCGGTGCAAGAACTGGTGGCCCTAGCACCAACGAGTGAATTTGTGGTGCGTGCTCCCTACTTCCGGATGGTGTGCAAGATGAACACAAGGATTTATACTAGTTCGGGCAAGAGAAGGCCCTACGTCCAGTGGGGGAGAGGTGTTCTTGTATTATCCTGCACCGAAGTGCTCGTAGGTAGGGTGTACAAGCAATGAGAGAGGGACCAGGGTCCCAAGTCTCGTGGATGATTGAGTGAAGTGCCAATATCAGGCGTGTGTGAGGTTTGTGTCTCGCGCCCGTGTATGGGCGCCCGTCTTCCCCTTTTATAGCCGTAAGGGGAGGACCGGGCCTTACAAGAGGTGGTCGTGCTCGTAGCAAAGTCATGAGCTTCCGTGTGTCCTCGTCCGAGGCTCCGGAGTGGGCAGGTTGTCCGCGAACGTGACGGGGCCATGCTGCGTCGCCTCCCTGGTCCTGTTGGCCGGAATGACGGGCGTCCCTGCTCGGAGTTGGTGGAGCGTGATGGAGGGGGTGTCCGGGCCCTGTAGCTTGCTGTAGCTTTGACCCGCCTGGGATCCGAGGCTCGGGGAGCCTCGGAGCGTGGTGTCGTACGGGGAGTGGTTGGAACAGCCGTGGATGGTCACCGGCGCTGTAACCGCCCATCCCGGGCTCAGAGCTCACGGGCGGGACTGTTTGCTGACCGGAGGGGGCGTCCAGTCCACCCCCGTACTGGGGGTGACGTCGGCGGTCGTCGCTCCGGCGTGGTGGACGGCGTTCCAGGACTTCGGCGACGTGACCTGGCAGCGAGGTTAGGCAGCACAGCGTCCCACAGTGGCGGGCGTGGCCTTCACTGTGGAGATCGCGTCAGCGTGAGCGCCGGCGTGGGTCGCGACGGGACGATGTCCATCCCCTGCCGGGGCATGGGATGCCCCTGACACAGGGTATGGATGAGTGGCGGTGGATATGCGTCAAGTCGATGGTACGGCTTTTTGACACGGGCGTCCGTCCGAAGCTCGGTTGCCGGGCTCGGGCGGGACGGAAATTGAGGTTCGTCCGAGGCCCTAGCGCGGGAAGCCTCGGGCGCGGGCGGAGAATCGGCACCCGCCCGAGGCCCCCCGCGGGGGGTTCGGACGAGGTGGAGGCTAGGAGCCCTCCCAAATGCTTTGGGGCCGTGGGTCCGGACTTGCGCAATGAGCGGCCTGCCGGGCCTAGTTTTGCGTTTGTTGGGCTTTCCCAAAGGGGCCCTTATTTTGGTCCCCGACACTATTATACCAAACTAGCAAATATGTCTGTGCGTGTTACGTGGAATCAAAATAAGATGAAATTTGACTTGATGTCATCGTTGAACATGAGTTGTTTTCTCTACAAATAAAAAGACCAAAGATCTGAGATTTACCTTGGTGAGGTCATTTTCCTGCCCGGGCCATCGTTCGCCGGCGGACTCGTTCTGCCGAGCGGAAGTTCTGCCGTGCGGAATCAACGGAGGGAATCTGCCGTGCGGACTCGTTGATGTACATGCAGCCAATCAACGGAATCAACGGAGGGAATCTGCCGTGCGGACTCATTGATGTACATGCAACCAATCAACGGAAGGAAATATATCCCTACGCTCCCTCTAATCCGCGCACCCGCCTCCCCCACGCCGATCTCCGACCCCCCGCCCTCTCGGTTTCCCGCCCGGCTTCACCGCGCCCGGCTCCGCCCGTCCGACGCTGCTCCCCTCAGCCGGGCCGGCGAACGGGCGAGGACCGAGGATCGACCACGACCCAGCACCAGCTCCCTCGAGCCCGACGCCCCAAGGTAAAGGACGACCGGCACCGGCAGGGACGCGGGCCCCGGCCTTCCGCCCAGCTCCGCCGCCCGCCGCCCGCCGCGCCTGCCGTCTCGCCGACGCCGCTCCCTCAAGCCGGCCCGGCGAACGGCGAGGAACGGGGATCGGCCGCGGATTCGCCGATCGCCGCTGCACTCGCCACACGACCACGCCGCACTCCTGCGCACGGCTGCGCCGTGGCACTCGAGCAGATCGCCGCCCACCTGCGCACGCCGCCGCTGCGCCACGGCTCGTGATTGCTCGCCAACGCCAGAAACGGAGCACACCGCCCTACTCGCCATCGCCGATCCCATACAAATCTGCGGCCTGATCGCCGACACGCTCGCCGCCGCTCCTCCGCTCCCGTGGACGCACGCCGCCAGAACGGCAACATAGGGCTGCTGCATCTTGATCGGCACGTGCACCCAACGAGGAGACCACCGTGCAACTAGCACAACTCCTGCCGGCAACGAGCAAGACAGCGGGTAGGTACGACATCGCCCCATAGCTGCATCAAGAATTGCATCAAGAACCAAACGTAAATGGTGAGACAAGCAACTTTAGTGTTGCATCAAGAAGTTACGTAATGCAATTGTTTTTGCTGGGAGTAGATTGATGTATTCGTTCCTTCTGAAATTTGTGTATGCCAAGTAGATTGGTATAGCTATGCAGCGTGTCAGGTGATCAACCTTGGACTTTAAATAATAGCAAACAAAATTGGTTAAAATTATTGGACTTTAAATAAACAAATTGGTGAACTCGGTCTTTTATTGTGAACCAAACGTTGGCCTCCCTGCTTTTGACCATTGGTAATTGAATTATTTTGGTTGGTTGGAAGTTAAATTTACTTGCTGCAGGCTTCATTATATGGGTGTTCACTTCAGTAGTTTGCAATATCTCTACTATGTTGTTCATGAGTTTCTTTATATGTCAAAAAAATTACGTGGTTGTTGTTGGCGGTTTCATGTGTACATGCTTGTAACTGAATATTGTTGTTTCTTCTTGTGGCTCATGCTTGGAGATCAAGTTGCACCTGCCTGACTTCATTGGATCTCGTGGGTACAGCAAGAACTTGACAAGGATCCATTTTTTTTATTCCAGCTGTCCAATATATGCTTTGTCTGTTGCTATTGCATAGATAATTTTTTGGTCACTTAGTGCTTGTTCTGCTTTGCTGATCATCATTAGTCATGAACACACCAAATGTCCTACAAAGACTTGGATTGATTTTAAGTTTTTCATTGCAATTATTTATCTAAACCTTGACTTAGAGAATTATTTAGTCTGGACCAGTTCTCTGAGAAGACAATGATAGTGCTTAGGTGTCCAACATTCCTCTTTTGAGAACATATATTTTGGCAAATATTTCTGTGTTGTCCGCAAATGGCTTGATTGCTTATCAATGCTTAATATTCAGTGTTGTGGATTACACAAACATGAACAAAAACCCCCTTATCATGCCCGTGTGAGTTGCAATAGAGAGAATGGCAATGTAGGCTTTGGTCACAACGGCTTGCAATGCTCTACTGAAATAGTATGCCACAAGCTTATTTTTTCTAAGCTTATTTTTTCTCTGAATGGGTGCACCCAAGCTTATTTTTTGAATTGGTGTCCATTCCCCTGGTCTAGGCTTACTGTTTGCCACAAGTGGTTTCATTGTTAATCAAAGCCTAATAGTTATTGTTACTTTGTAGGTAGAGATTCAGGCATTACAAAGGGGAAGTCAAGAGTGAAAGTCGGGGTATATCCACATCCATTGCACAGAATAACAAGTGGAAGTCAAGAGTGAAAGTCAGGAATTCTACGCTAATAGTGGTTTCAGTTTGATAAAAAAATTTGTATTTTATTTATGGCCAGGGTTGAGGTATATATATCAAAAACATTCCTTTATATGCATGCTTTTTACAGGTAGTGTGATGGACATGCCAAACTCAACTGATGATTGTCGAGTACCTTTCGGAGACCTTACAAATGCAACCAATGGAGGTAATATTGTATGTTCATATGTTTGCAAACCCTCACCAAACTTTATTTAAGGTACTCATATACGATGATGGTGCCAGTAGAACTAGATCCTAAGGAGAAGAAGAGGCAGAGGGAGAGAGAACGATACGCAAAGATGACTTCTGAAAAGAGGATTGAAAAGAACAAGAAATGCCGTGAGAAGTACGCCATAGACAAAAAAGGTCATGTTGACCTTCATAACAACCTGGCGGCCCATTCAACAGGTATGGTGTTGCTGCTGAGTTCCACTTTAATTGTAACCCCTGATGTAATGGATAACACAACCTTGGTTTCAAGATGCAGATGACGATACAACAAGTGGAATGGATGAAAATAGCGATTGGCTCCATAGAATGCAACCAACCAACAGCCAAAGCTTGGAACAATTACCAGGTTGCTAAGTTTGCTCATAAAAGTATTTATTTATGTGATGAATTTAATAAACATAGTTTGCTTATGGAATAGTTCAATTTCTATTGTGCGTGCATTTCCCGATACCTTTAAACAACATTGGCGGTACCGGTGATGTGGATCACATTGACACTGAGAACTCTTTTAGGACTTTTCATGAGACGGACACACGTCTATATACATTATCTGGTGATACCGGTGACAATTTATGTATATCTGGTGATACCGATGACAATTTAACTAATACGGGTATCAACCATGTCCATGCAACGGGTACGCCTATATGCAATGGTGGCTTTTTTATTTTTCAATTTCAAAAGTAATTTATAATTTGAATTATTGTGTCCTTCGATTAGACCCTCAGACTGTACTTTTTTATTAATATATATAGGTAGTGTAAATGCACCCTCTGCCATCGACAGCATTGTTACATGTCGAAAAGAGCGTAAGCGTGAGCTACAAAGAGCACGAAGGGCAGCAATGTCTCATGAACAAAAGGCGCAAGTAAACAAGAGGCGGCGTGAGTCGTATCACGGCAAACAAACCACTCAATAATGCTGCAAGAAAACTAAAAATGACTCCACAAGATAAGAAGGTGAAACAAAGAGAGTATAGCAAAAAACACAAGATGATGTTGAGAGAGCATCGAGCAAACAATTTGCATCCTGACTCACTAGCCATGGAGAGCCCTCACTTTAGCCCCCAGCCTATTTTTCCTTCTCCTAAAACTCCTAGACCGGCATCACATGATATGGAGATACCCGAATTGAGGGGAACGCCTGTTTACATCGCGCCAACTGTGGTCCAAACTCCAGAAGCGGGTAGTGCTGAATTAGCTAGGGTACAGACCGTACATAGGCATCGAGTGGCCAATGGAGAGAGAAATTCCCTTCTATCCCGTCACAATCAGGCTTTTGAAGCAAGCATTGGAAGAAGTGCTAGGGGGAATGCGGATGGAAGGTGCAATGATGCGAATGATGCGGCTCAGTCCAGTGTGGTTTATGATGGTAATATAATTACCATTTGATCACTGTATATTGTCGACACTTCCACATTCACTATACTATTTAAAAAGCTCATGCCTTTTATTACTTCAGATGGCATCACCCAGAAAACTCCAGTGCCACCACCTAATACTAGCAAAGGCACACAGACACAACCATCTGTCGTTGGTTGTACCTCTTCGATGCCCTCTAACGGTGCCCAGGCTCACACATGGGACTCGATGGTCGAGGATGGTATTTTTCATAAAATTTACCTTATTTTTGTTTTTTGTATGCCATTATGTTTTTCTCATCATATATGTGCTTGTGTTGCATAGATGGTGATGAGGACGTCATATTCGAGGAGGATGAGGAAGAGGATGATGCATACTTTTTCGCCGGACAAGGTACATAGTGTAATAGTACAGACATAATTTCATAAATAATATTTATATAAACCATGACATGTCAACCTTTTGCCAGAAGATGAGGCGGAGGGAACCGATGTCAAGCTCGATGTCAGTACGGGTGACCAAGAAGACAATGAGCCCGATGTCCCGGATCCGTATGACGGGGTTTATGCTAATGTCCCGTCCGAGTCACACGTGCTATCGCCGGTGCCGAACTGTGAGCATTGCAACGCACAGAAATTTGAGGGTGAACCACCGGATTACATTTGCCGAGGTGGAAAGATTCATCTTACGTAACCCGATACACCACCGAACTCATGAGGTTGTGGTCAAGCTCGGACGCCGATGCTAGGCACTTTCGTGCAAACATCAGATACTTCAACGGCCACTTCTCTTTTACTTCCTTGTACCGCCACCTAGATCGTGTGACCACTAACATACGAAACTGTGGTATCTACACGTTTCGTGCACATGGCCAGATTTACCATAACATCCAATCGTTTGGTAAAGAGGATGGTGTTGAAAAAAGACATCTCGAGCTTTATTTTTATGACGACGATCCCTCCCTCGAGCATCGTATGAGAAAGTGCCGTGAGCAATGTACCCGAAAAGATAGAGAAGTTATAGAGCAATTGGTAAATATATTTAAAGGGAATCCCTACTCTCAGTAGCTAAGGAGTATGGGACATGTTGAGAACCTCGAGGATTTCCATATCGAGTTGAACCTTGACCAACGGCTCGACCGTAGAAGATATAACGCGCCACCGGCATCGAGGTGGCCGCCCCCTGGTCGAGGGAGTGAGCGTCTAGGCCAGTTTCAGCATAGTGTAGTACCGCAAGGGAAGGATCGGTCTATACACGGTATCCGCTCATATAATGCATGCTATGACCCACTGTCATACCCGCTATTCGCACCAAAGGGCGAGCTTGGGTGGCACAATGAGATTCCAAAAGTGGGTGTGACTAAGGCTCAAGTTGATCGAGCTCGAGAAATTCGCAAAAAGCGTGCTGAGAAGGGTGGCAATGATGATGGAGGTAACGGCAATGATGATGGAGGTAACTTGAGCTATTTTTTTATAATAGTACAATATAAACTCTTTTCTGTCTATTCTCATGACATTGATTCAACTGATGTCACCATGCAGAACCCCTTGGGAATATATGTGTCTCCGTGCGTGACTACTACCATTATAAGTTCCGGATGCGCCGGGGATATTTAACCCAATTTTCTTTGGCAAGCGTCTTTTCCAAAGAAGCCGTGGACACCTACATCAAGATTGAGAGCTCACGTTTAGACTACATCGGGAACAATCGGGATACATTGAGGGCTGACCTATACCAAGGCCTGATGGATAGTTTGCATTCAGGTGAAGGATCTGCCGAGAATGTCGGAAGGCGTACTGTGTTATCTTCGTCATTCATTGGAGGGCCTCGTGACATGAGGCGTCGGTACATGGATGCTATGGCTCTCGTGCGAAAGTATGGTAAACCTGATATCTTCCTTACAATGACATGCAACCCTAACTGGGATGAGATCAAGAATGAACTTTATCCAGGCCAGGCACCACAGACCGTCCAGATCTCGTCACACGAGTCTTGAGCAAAAAAATTAGAGGCGATGAGGACAATGTTGATGGAGAAAGATATACTTGGCAAGGTGAAGGCCTATGTATATGTAGTGGAGTTCCAGAAGAGGGGCTTGCCGCATGCACACTTCTTGCTAATAATGGAATGAAAGTACAAGCTCACATGTCCTGAGCAATATGACAGGATTATCAGTGCAGAGCTGCCAAACAAGAAGAAGTACCCTGAGCTCTACAAGATGGTCACCAAGCATATGATGCATGGTCCCTGCGAACATCTTAATCCATCTTGTCCGTGCACGGCTGGTCGTGGTTCATGCAAGAACCATTACCCGCGCTCTTTCTGTGATTCAACATCACAGGGAAAGGATTCATACCCCATCTACCGGCGACGCAATGATGGATGCATGGAGAAAATTCGAGGCCATTACCTCGACAATCAATGGGTCGTGCCTTACAACCCTTGCCTGCTACGTACCTTCAACTGCCATATAAATGTTGAGGCCTGCGGTAGCATTAAATCAGTAAAGTATCTATTCAAGTACATATACAAGGGACATGATAGGGCCTCCGTGGTGATGAGGGAGTCTGATAAAGCAGATAATGAAGGGAATATTGATGAGATCAAGCAGTATAGAGATGCTCGGTGGGTGACGCCTCCAGAACGCATTGTTAGCCATGTTACGGACACTGATCTATATACATATATACTCAGGATGGTATGGAGATGCGACGGAACTTATTTGTGGATTTATTGGCGCATGAAAAAAATGGTTATCGGAGATATCTTCCTGTCGATGTAAAGCATTATCTTAGACGCATCACAGAAAAGTCTATATCGTAGAGAATGTGAGATGCGATACCATTATTATGTGGCTGTATTAATTTCACGATATTTATCTTTACGACTAAATGTCACTCTAACAATGGTATTATTGTTATCTTATCGTGCAATCTAAGTGTTGTTAGATCAAAAATTGATGTCCCGTAGCAACGCACGGGCACACTACCTAGTTAACTCATAAGAATAAGAATTTTGTGTACCCTCTTGCTATGTTATATATTAAAAAATTCAATAAACACTGAAAAAAATCAAGAGCGTAGTATACTAGAACTAATGGGAATACTAAAACCAGTACGGAAACAAAAAGGTACTACCTGAAAGCTTCGTTCGATCTGGCCATGAACATGATTGAAGGAGAGCCTCGGAATATAATGATATTTCGACGTGATCATCCAGTCGACGTGGTCATGCATCCAGTGACCAGCTGGCATGAAAATTGGAATGGCAGCTACCATCGGCCGAAGCCTGCACGATTCAGGCTTGCTACTTCGGGGAGGGATATCGTGGCCATTTCGGGGCAATATCTTGGGTCTTGCTCCTACCGTTTCGGGGCCTGCCAGCGAGCGTCTTTCGCTTCGAGTTAGGCGTACCTGCCGATCGATTCATGGAAGATCTATCGAGTATAGATTCTCTTCTCTTCGATGCGAAAAAGCAGCAGCACGCAGGTCCACTATATAAACCTTCGCGCGCGCCGATCGAGGCAACGAACGGACGGATCGGAGCAATCGCAGCAGCAGGCCAGTAGCAGCAGTCTGTCTATACCATGGCCGACGGCGATCTGGCGGCGGTGCGCAAGGGGCCCTGGACGGTGCAGGAGGACCAGGTCCTCGTCGACTACATCGCCGCCAACGGCGACGGCTCGTGGAACTACCTCGCCCGTGCGGCGGGGCTGAACCGCACCGGGAAGAGCTGCCGGCTGCGGTGGCTCAACTACCTGCGCCCGGACCTGCGCCGCGGCAAGCTGACGGCGGAGGAGCAGGACGTCGTCCTCCACCTGCACTCCCAATGGGGCAACAAGTAGGCATCTATCGCATCGATCAGCCAGCCAGAGTTTAATTTTTGAAATTGCTATGGATGGTTTCTAAATTCTACATACGCATGCAGGTGGTCCAAGATCGCCAAACACCTCCCTGGCCGGACAGACAACGAGGTGAAGAACTTCTGGAGGACCAAGATAGAGCACAAGAAGCGGCAGCGACGACAGCACATGGACGGCATGGTCATCACCGCAGCAGCTGGCTTGTGCAGCCGCGGCGGCGTGGACTACGACGGCGGCACTCCGGCGACCACGGAGGGCAGCGGCCAAGGTAGCTCAGGCGGGACGACGGCGGCGGCGACTGGGGTCGGCGACGACGTCTTATTCGTCACGCACGACTATGGCATTGTGACGCATCAGCCGTGTCGCCGTAGCGTGGAGGAGGGCCATCTAGGCGACCAGCTGCAAGTCCATAGCGGAGGAGAAGCGGGGAGCACCTGCTGGAGTGCTACCGACATGGACTTCGTCCTTCCGGAGCTGTTGGCCGCGTCGGGCGAAAACTTCTGGGCCATCGACGATTTCTGGTCGACGACGCAGTCCTGTTTTGGCAACACCAACAACGACCACAGCTAGCTGATCGGATGCTGGGACCCACATACCCGCGACCGCCATGCTTCCGGGATTAGTTTAATGTGTGCAATATATTGTGTGTACAAATTCACATGTGTATGTCGTCCATGCGTGTTCGTGTATTTGACCACCGCTTGTTAGATATGGTTGCACTTGTAAAACTTTGCCCTCTAAAATCTGGGTTGCTGAATGAATCGATTTCTAGAGCTGTGTTAAGTTAAATTATTTAAATATTTTAATTTATAGAAAAAACATAACATATTTATGACACCAAATGCATAAGTTATGAAAACATATTTCATAGTGTATCTAATAATATTTAATTTTTTATGTCTCTTCCTATAATTTTAATCAAACTTAAAAAATTAATTTAGAACAATTCTAGAAAGAAAAATTAATTTATTTAGGTCGTATATACCCATATTTAAGATTACATATCATCGTTGAATTGCTCGTTCTTCTGTTAACCCTTCATATTTTCTTTTATATGAAACATCTTCTTTATCCGGATATTGGACATCAAAGCATAAATTAGTTTCTAAGAACATTCATACTGGCATTGCATTTGGTTCAACTTTTGAAAAGTGCGGGGCCTCCGCTGCCAAAAGCAGAACACAATCAAACATGTGGAACTAGAAATGCTTCCACGTAATACAATTTTCATAGCACCTTTTGACCTATTTTTACGTTTGGCTTTCTAAATCGGTGGAAATAGGGAGAGACGTTTATATTTTAAGGGACATAAAGACAAAGTGGTAGGTTTGTTTTAACTAAATAATTTAGTTTTTGTTATGGCACATAGCTCACAACAGTTTTTCTACGGCTCACAATTTAAAACTCTTTTTTATTACAGTTTGCAAAATCCATGGACCATAGAGGCGCTAGATAGCAAATTTTTATGAGGTAGAAGAGCGCGAGGTGTACATGGTGAGAATAGCAACACCGATGCACATCTAGCCACAAACACGGCCCTTGCCCATTTGCAACCTGCGCTATACACAGCTCATGCATTCTCTGACATATTTGTAATTCAAAAAAATAAGAGAGCACTCGGCTGCTCTGCTGCCGGCTGCTTCTGGTTGCTGCTGGCTGCTTCTCCTCTCTGTCGGCACTATTCGAACAGCCAGCAGCAGCCAGCTCCTAGAACAGCCGAACAGATCTTAAATTGATATCAAATGTATACTAAGTCATGTAGGCCCTTTCTCTTTTGTTTTGTTTTTGTGAAGTCCGGTTTCTGTCCTCTTAGTAACTAAATAAATAGATGCCATCTTAAGTACTGAAGACAGTACAGAAACAAAAATTAAAGGTGCTTGTGGCCTCTCTTCTGCTAACCACGCCAAATGCATGCATGAACTTTTTGTTGAAAGGTGCTGCTACCTGAAATTAACGCTTGCTGCTTCTAGCCTCATACCGGACGGAAATCGTTTCGTGGATACTGAATACTACCCAAATTAAACTCTGTTGCCGATGAGCCAATGGCAGCCTTCCTTTCGATCCCAAACGAACGCCGTCCAGCGGCGCCGTGGCGCTGGAGTAACGGTTGGGTCGATCGCCTTTCGCCGCCGAGCTGATCGAGTGATTATTTCCCAGGTCGCCCGGCCGGCCGGCGGCCGGAGCCGCCGTGCGTGCGTGCCGTACGTCGCCACCTAGCTTGCCGGCTGTGGAGTTCGGCAGGCACGGGAGCTTTTCCGTTCGGTTTTGCCTGCGCGGCTTCTGCGAATGATGAATAGTCGCATCGCAGCAGGCAGGTCCGGGGATTGGGAAGCCGCTAGCTTTTCGCCGCGCGCGGCTCCAGCAGCCACGGCACCGCACCAAATGGGCATGCATCCTGGTGGCCACGCTGTCTGGAAGAATCCATGGCCGCCCAAGCGAGGCGACGACGACGACGACGAGCTTCTCTGACGACGTTACGTTTCAGTTTCACTGCCTGTCCACGCTGCCTGATGCGCGCTCTCCTCTGTTAGTTAGATCTGCAATGGACGGTCGACAGTGGGGCGATCGTCGGAGCAAGGGAAGGAGGAGCCCGTTGACTTTGACTTGAAATTCCACCGTGTAGCTTACGGATGACGTGGCGTCACTTGAGCTTCTCTTCCTCCAAGCACAGGTTGACATTTGGCTGGCACATGCATCTTACGTGGCAGCACTTGAGTTTTTTGGCTGTCACGACTAGTCAATGCATCCTTGAAATGGCTAAAGGCATATGCCTCTCTCCACTCCTTAAGATTCATTCAGGCTAAAAAGAATCCCCAGCATCCTGACCAACTCCTGATAGAACTCTATGTTTGTTCTATTCTCTGCTATGAACTGAAACCAAATTCTCATCCATTCTCTGGGCAAACCTTTTTGCTTCAGATAAAGATTCTCTCTGGAGAGGGCACCGCAAACTGAACTAGTATGCTGACACGAAGCGGCAGCGCGGATCATTCTTAGCTTTGCCATGGCCAAAAGGGACACGCTTGCAAAGATGCACACCCTGCAAGTTCCAAACCTCCCCGTCCACACTATCTAATTAACCGCAGCCTTTAAGCTCACTCCAAGCATATCCATACAGCCAGGGCACCGCAAACAAATAAGAGTCCTGCACGATCACAGGCTGTGCTGTGTGCTGGACAGATCGAGGAAAGGAATTGAATCCGAAGCAAGCAAAGCTACTAGCAGGTGCAACTAGCTAGCAGCGCCGATCGATGTCGTCGACGACGGCGGCGCCACTCTTCCCCCACCGGCGGCACGCGCCCGATGCAGCAGCAGGCGCCGTCGCTGGCTTCTGCCGGCGGCGGTGGCGGGTCGTACACGCCGGTGTTCGTGGTGCTGGGGGGTGATCGCGGCGCTGCTGGTGATCTCCTGCCTCGTGGGGCAGGTCTGCACCAAGAAGCACCTGCGGCCCCGCCCGCGCAGGGACCGCGTCGCCTACTACGACGACGACGGCATGGAGGGCGGGTTCGGGCCGCCTCACCACGGCGGCGGCATTGCCAAGATGGAGGCGGCGCCGGCGCCGGCGGCGTCGGTGGAGACGCGGCCGGCCGCTGCCGCCGTGCAACAGACTGTGGCTTGAAGGTTCATAATGGCAGGTAATGAGATGATGCTGCTGTACGTATGTACGAGCGATAGATGTAAATATGGCTGCTTCTCAGGTTGTTTGCTAGTTCGAGCCCGTTGCGTATCAGCATATGTATAGTCTTGACATCCTTGTGTGAAAAGAATCGGTCTTCACGACTGTAAAGATGGAATTGTCGCTGTGAAAATGCCCTGTGAATAGCGTTTCCGAGCGTCTAGCAAATTTCTCCGCCTAATGTTTTGGATGGATCGCCTGTCCAGGCAAATATCAGAGTCTCATGTTTGGTTCATTGAGTCACGCCATACAGAGCCATCTGATCCAACATCCGAATCTAAGCACGTTGTTTGGTTTGTCGCACCAAACCAGTACATTCGTCATCCGGACTCACCTGGATAGCTGCCGTGATCATGGATGCAATTCATTGTTCACCGTTTGGCGCGACTTTACTTCAGCAGTGGCACCATTATTTTTGGCTTTTAATAAATTGTTTAGTAAAATAGTTCTACATGTACAGTTTTTTTAACTAAAATATGAGAGTCTACTAAGACAAGGTGAAACCACTATTTTTTTATCATCCAACCTCAAACTTTTATAAGAGCAAGATTTAAGGGATTTACTAGGTGTAGTTGTTTTGCTTTATCTCGTTAGACATAAAATGACTTCAAATGGCTCCTGAATCTGGTGAAAAAGCCATGCCAAACAGGATCTGAACGTATTTAGGTAACCAAAATCAAAGATTCAGAAGTCGATGGAAAGGAGAAAGGTGCAGAAGATAAATAGGATAATTAAAAAAACGAACATAATGATTACCTAAAGTGGGACCACGGGTCACGCCCGTTTGGAGAGGTTGGTAGTGGAAAGTTACTGTAACTTGGAGCAGTAGATTCTACGACAATCTCCTCTGCTGCGCCAAGAAGTACCTGAGCCAGCTGCCCGGACCTCCACGGCCACGGCGTTGCCAACATGGAAGACAGGCGTCCCGGCAACACGTACTGACGCACGGACCTCTGCTCTGCCTCTGCTGCACGAGATCGCGGAAATTGATTTCTTCAGATACCACAAGAAGCCCACAGGGCCACAGCGACGGTGATCGAGAAGCGGAGCACACAGCACGCAAGTCATCGCCACCGGGAGATCATCGTCAGATGGATGCGCACCAACTCCACCTTGCCGGCCATCCAGCTGACTGACTGCTCAGACGTCAGACCGCGAAATTTTGTCTCCTTTTCAGTTCAGTTGGATGCGCACCAATTTGGTAAATATTGTCAATCGTGGCACCACCTTGATTTACAACAAAACTATGTAATTAGTTATTTTTTTACTAATATTTAATGCCATCCAAATTAATGTGATGGAGAGACTGGAAAAACTTGCAACTTTCATGACGTCAAGGCCTTACCGACACTCGACAGGTAAGGGCCGAAATTTTGTCTCCTTGGATGGTTTGCCATGTTTGATGTCGGAAGGGGGTTTTCAATACTAATAAAAAAAATAAATTACATAATTAATCCGACAGTAGCACCACATTGTCAAATCATGGACTAATTAGGCTTAAAAAGATTCGCCTCACAAAGTTATCGCAATCTGTGTAATTAATTATTTTTTTAGACTACATTTATTACTTCGTATATGTGACTAGATTCATGGGACCACAAAAATTTGCCGAGGAATCCAAACACCCCCTTAACATACCACAACAATTCGAGTGACACGACCTGGATCGGAATCTGATGACTTGGCAGCAGGCACGGTGCATGTACGGCAAGACCCTGCTTAAATCTTGATCCATCTGCAAATGCCTGATTACTCATATATATCACTAGCTACCTACTCAAACATATTATGTTCATTCAGAAACAAACAAACAATGATGTTCATTCAAAAACAAACAAACAAACAAACAATGTAGTACTCCATAGATTTGCACGACTATATTGTATACATAATTTGTCTTGCATGCCTGCATCGTCCCATACTTTTCCACCTTTAGTTTTCCAAATGATCACAATATTTCCAATCTCTGAAAAAAAAAAAAAAAAAAAAAAAAAACTGTAGCAGGATGCATGCAGTGCAACTGATGAACTGAGAACACGTGGTGGGTATGGAGAGGACTGGTGCTGTACCTGTACTAGTACTATAAGTACTGCTGCTGACGTAGACTACAGTAGTAGATATCTCCTCGCGTCAACTGGATCGTTGTACGTATATACTGTAGCATAGCTGGCTGTTCATGCATGGCTGATGGCCCCTTCTTCTGTTGCGTGCCTTTTTCCATCAGATCAAGGTCTTGTCCACTTCCCCTCTTTCAAGTTTTTTTTTTTTTTTCCATCACATCAATTTATACCCATATGTAAAGGATACGGGTAACTAATTAGTGGTGACAAATCTTTTGGCGCCCGTGAGCATCATCATATCCATATATGGAGCATTAAATGTTAGTAAAAAAATAACTAATTACATGGTTTGGTTGTAAATCACTAGACGAATCTTTTAAGCCTAGTTGGGCCACGATTGAACAATATTTACCAAATAAAAACGAACTGCTACAGTTCATCAGGCCCAAGTCAGAGGATACGGGTGGTGGTGACCGGCGCCCGTGAGCATCATATCCAGCAGTGCAGCTGTGCTTAGTGCTGCTAGGGTTCATCAGGTTTCCTTTTTTCCATTTTTTTTTTAAAAAACAGGTAGCTGATCCTGATGAGGTTTCTAGCAGGGAACGTCGGCTGGTACTCAAGCAAGAGTGCATTATTGCATTTTGTGTCAATCTCAGTCCAGCTTCATTCATACTCTGCTTTATTGTTCTCCGCTAGATCGATGCAGATGCATGCGTTTTATGGCAGTTATTCTCGCGCGCAATGCAAGCTAGATGCAGATGCTGGTTAGTAGCCAGAAGGCCCAGAACTCAAGCTAGTGCCCCCTGAATAATGTGTGTGAGTGTGTCAGTGCGTGGGCATCAAGGCCAAATGGCCAATGCATGTGTTGCAGCTGGGGAAGAACAACAGTACCATGTTCTCCTGCTACCAGTCAGATCATGATACCACGAGATTCCGACACGTTCTCCACGTGCACTGATGCGATCCGGCCCGTCTGCCCTTTGCCATCCGCCTTGCTTGTCAGCATATGCTGGTGCAGCATGACGCGCTAGACGGTATAACATAGACACAGACATCATAATATAGACATAGACATCGTACATATTACTTACCCTGTGAATATACGCATATACTATGATCAGTCTACCTTTGTTAGATATATGTCCGTGCGTTGCATTCCAAGATCACTATTTTTTGGAGTGAGCCTCAGTAATCAGAAGCGATCTCATGAGGTCCAAAGACTTTGTATTGGATGCGGACATGTACATCGAGTGGCAGAGGGAAGGGGGGCTGGAGGGGGCCAGAGGCACCACCCAACATTCTTTGTGGTCTGGTCTGTGATATAACCTTATATTTAGCAACTGATGATGGTAACTAGTGTATGTAGTTTGCCTCTCCAAACTCCAATATAGCCCGCGTGGGTGCGTCAGAAGGTAAGTGTGTGGCTTTTCATCAGCTCCATGTCTATATGCATGCCTTCTGGTATGCAACTCCATTGTCTTGTGTCTGCCGCTCGATCGCTATAGCATACAAGCTATATGTATACTTTCTAGAATGGATATATAGTTTATTTGCCTTTGTTACTTGTTGTCATGTTTTTTTTCACTCTTATGGTTTCTATTCAATTTGGCTATATTATGATTTTCTTTAGCTACTACTTCTATTTCAAATTATAAGATGTTTTAGTACTCCTAGATACATAGTTTTCACTCTGTATTTAGGCATAATTATATATCTAGGTGTGTATCAAAAACTATGAATCAAAAAAATTCAACACATCATAATTCGGAATGGAGGATAAATGACCAAAGGTTTTTGGCTATGAACCTCTAAAAAATATGTTCTTAGACACCTTGGCTCCCAAGTCATCTGGATCCTAATTCTTCGTAGATACCATGGCCCCTCCTATATCTGAATCCTAACTCCGCCCCTGCATACATCTGATCTTCGTATCGGACATGGGTAGAGCATGGGCATGTGATCTCCGAGTGAAGGATAATACGCATTTGACACGGACGCATGAGTAGGGATAGAGATTTGTGTCACTAGTATACGATGACGTTGCGATCTTCTTAGATGTAGTGATGAATGAACTATATAAAGAATAAACCAACAAACGGCCAGACTTCCCATGATCGATTGACATGTCATTTATTATATAAAAAATAGCACCATCGAACAAAAAAACAATAAATTATAAAAAATTTCTAACATCCACATTAGTTAATTTATTTAAACTTAAACTCAGTGGACAAGTCCTACCACAAAAAACCGAGCGTTAGGTCATCACTTACACCTTGTCGTCTTCTTAACTATCCCTGTTCGCTTATGTTCGAATAGTATTTTTTTGTCATAGCAAATCAGTCAGCTTGTCTTATCAGCCGGTTTATGTAATCATCCAAACACGCCTAATGCAAGTACTCATCCCACAGTTGCGGGAACACAAAAAGGAAAAAAGAATGCAGGCACCCCACAGTCGTAGTAGTACTAGCTGCCCGTGCCAGGTCTCTCACACCGAAGTACCGGAACTGTCTCCGAAGGCTGAGCTCTTGGATCTCTTGCCTCCAGCCAGGGACACCGTTCTCTTTTTTTTTTTTTTCAGTTCTCATGGGCGCGTGCATTGCATCGCTGGCATGTCCGCATGTGATTGAGCGAGGTTTATTACGAGGGAACTGCAAACCACTCGTCCAGTCTCCCTGCCGTGACCGCACAGAATCAGACACGGGATCGCGATGCGTTGGCTGCTACAGTTTCCATCTGTACAGTACGTACCTCCCCAACTGCCGTGCGTGCATGCATGCCCGGCCGCCCAGCACAGTGAGTGACAGTAGACTGGATGGATGGATGGATGAAAACGTACGCCTGCACGCCGCCCACTTTTACCTCTTTTACCCGCCCGCTGGCTCTCCCTCAGTGGGGTACCCGCCCCTCCACCAAAAAGAAAAAAAGATGGCGTGAGAGCGAAAGGCCGAGCGAGTCCAGAGCTGAGACCTCAGAGGAGGGACGGGCTTTGCAGTTTTGGAGCACTGTAGGTAGGTGTCCTCCGCCCGCCCGCGGCGATCACCGTTCCGTGTATGGTCGCCTGTAGAGTGAGTCACCCATCCCATCGTCCAGCAGCCCGCCCGTTGGCTGCTGCTGCTAGTCTGCTAGTAATAAAGTTACCTCACCTCACCTCACTCGCAGACGTACTCACCACTGTCACCGTCGATCGCCCGCCCGGCGACGAGCCGACGAGGCGAGACCGCGAGAGCAGTAAATTCGGCCGCGCGTTCTTGGTGGGGTGGTATGTCTCCTATCGCTTGTTCTCTTGCCGCGAAACGCGGCGGCGGCCAGAGACGCCGCTGCCGTCCGGTCTCATCACTGACCCGCCGGCATGGACGGCTGCGTGTCCAGTTCCTCAGTTTTACTGTCAGGGCCAGCTGGCCACGCGCAGTGGCACAGCAGCGGTAACACTAATCGAGCCGGGGTGTTTTTTTTTACCTGCCTGCCGGTGTCGGGCCTGCGGGTCGCGGACTCGCAGTCGCAGCAGTGCACGTCGCTGCGGGTGCTCGCGATCGTCGTACTACGTGGCATGGCGTGGCCCCGAAACATTACAAAACCCACCTACAAAACGCTCGCCGCGTCGTGTCGCGATCATTTCGCCACGGGCAGCAGCCGTTTCGGTTCCCGAGCCGACCTCGCTCCCCCTCGCTAGCGGTTCCCTCTTCCCTCTACTGCGTGTGCCTGCCGCGCATGCCTCTGCGCTGCTGTGCGATGATGGGCAGGAGGAGGGGGGAGGGGCAGCAGCAGGAGGAGGAGGACGACGACGACGACGAGCAGCAGCGGCAGCGCGCGGCGTCGGCGTCGGCGTCGGCGGCGGTGGTGGTGCCGAGGCGCGGGCGCTGGGTCGACGGGGAGCAGCGGCATCAGCAGCCGCCCGCGGCGTCGGCGGCGGCGGGGCTGGCGGGGTGGAGGTGCCGGTCGTGCGCGGCGGCGGCGATCGCGGACTGCGTCGCGCTGGGTTGCTGCCCGTGCGCGGTCGTCGCGCTCATGGGGCTCGCGCTCGTCAGGGCGCCGCTCGCCGTGGGCCGCCGCTTCCGGAGGCGCAGGGCGCCGTCGCTGCTCCGCAGGAAGCGGGTGCGCGACGTCGCGGCCTCGTCTGCAGCGGGCAAGACCACGGCGCGCGACAAGGGCGCCAAGGCGACGGAGGCCGCGCCCAGCGGGGGCGGCGGGACGCTGTCGGACCCGGCCGGCCACGACGCGACCGTCAGCGCGACAGCGACAGCGCCCGCGCCGGCGCCAGTGCAGCAGCAGCAGCAGATGCAGGCCGAGGCGGAGGAGCTGGCGTGGGTGGACGAGATGTACCGGGTCGGCCACTGGGGCTTCGGCCGCGTCTCCTTCTCGGGGCCGGGGTCGGGATCGGCGGGGAAAACCCCGTGACCGGCGTGAGCCGAGGAGGGTAGCTAGCTAGCCGCCCGCTACCCGCCAGCCGCACGAGTGGCGCTGCCTGCTGCCGGCGGCGGTCGCGGGGGGAGCGGAGCAGGTGCACGTACTCGTCCTCGTCAGACGCGCCGAACGTGCGGCGGTGCGGCGCTGCCGCTGCATGATTGATTAGTGCGCCGGCGGCCCCGGCCGACGGGACGCGACGCGACGCGACGTGGCTGATTGGTTTTGATGGCCTCGTCGTCTCTCTTAGGACTAGGAGGAGTAGGAGCGGGGTAGATAGATCTCTTGTCGGGTGCACGGCACGTTTGGCGCCTAGCGAGTTTGGGCCCGGCCCTCTTGGTGTAGCGTAGTGGTGGCTCGCTCGGAACTGGACTGGAAAAGGGCAGGCCTTTCTAGCCTGCAACCGTTGCACGGACAAAGATGTGAAAAGTGGCCTTTGTGTTCGTGCGGCTGGGGAAAAAATCAATTTAAAAAAATGTTTCTGTTCACCAAAAATCATTGTATTGCTACGGGCCCTTTGGTAGCGCTCTTCCAGCGCTCCACCCTTCCCTCTGCTGCAGGTGCGCTCGCTCCCAACCTGGATTCCCTGCCATTTGGCAGCCCTTCGCGTCGTCTCTGGGTTCAGCTCTAGTGGTGTTGACGCTTGACGGCGCATGTGGAGAGGCAATGGCAGAGAATGACCTGCGACCTCACCTCCTTCACCAACGGCGGATCTTGACAGAGAGGGCAACGACAAGCTGAATTTCGGCAAGCTTGCGGCGGCTAGCGGGATCTCCGCGAGCTTGGCAGCTACGGGCTGGATCTTGGTGACCTCAGGCGAGACGAGCGGTCTCAGCGGGTGTGCACAAAGACGAGGTAGGCGGAGAGGGATGCGAGAATGGGCGAGGGAGACGAGGGAGCGGGGTTTTTTCTGCTCCCCACCCACAGTGAAAAAATAAAGGGAGCTGGAGAAGCGCTTCCTCAACGAAATGGCACGGCGCGGAGGCCTTTGGTAGCGCTCCCTGTATTCACACGTCGAGCGGAGCGGGAGAAGCACCGCCAGAGAGCCCATATACATCTCTAATTTTTTACCTAGTACTCCCTATATCCCTGAATAAATAGATTTTCAAGGTTGTTTTAAGTTCAATTTTTTTAAAAAAAACCCTATCCGAATTTTTTCCAAAAAATAAATCAATATCTGTAGTACCAAATTAGTATCATTAAATATATGTAGAATATATTTCATAATAATGTGCTTATTTTATATGTGTTGTTACCCTTTTATATACCGTTAATGAATTGATTTATCTTTTATATACCGTTTGGAATTGATTTATCAAGAGGGTGGAGAAGCACTACCAAAGAGCCCATATACATCTCTAATCTTTTAAAATAGTAGTCCCTATGTACTAGAATAAATAGATTTTTTGGTTGTTTAAGTTAAATTTTTCAGACCTTCTAAATTTTTAGAAAACCAATCAATTTTGTGGTACCAAATTAGTATTATTAGATATATATGTAGAATATATTCCATAATAATATGTTTTTATTTTATATCATAGGTGTTGTTACTCTTTTATATACCGTTAGGAATTGATTCATCTTTTATGTACCGTTAGGAATTGCCAAACTTCAGTCATGGCGAGTACTATGGCAGTGTATCCAAACAGCCCCTAGTGCATCGGAGAAGCATTAAAATACTGCTAGAGTCTATCCAATAAAAGGAAGATGAAATCAAACGCAGGAGACTTTCTTTTGGGGCAAAAAGTAATTCAGGAAGTTGAAAAAGAAAAGCTATTAAGAGTGAACATCGGCCCAAGCAGAAGAGAGAGATGCTCAAGAATTTGGGCCCAATTTTGATGAGGATTGAGGCCGGACAATCTAGCCATTCCATCTAGGTCAACCCATTTTGAAGAGGAGGGAGGCCTCTCTGTGGTTCTGTGTTCCACTCCTTCCATCTACGTGCAAAACCGTACGGAACAAGCAGCCTGCACTAGTGCTACAATGTTGTTGATTAATGCAACAACACAAGTTCAGTTTAGTACTCCACTTCACCTGATCAAATTTAGTACCTACAAAGCAATTTTTTGAACTATAATTTAGAATAAGACGAGTGGTACAATGTTGTTGAACTATAATTTGATACAAATTTTTTTAATAAGATGAATGGTAAAATTTAAGATAAAAAAAATGAAACAAACTATAATTCAGAATGAAGTCAGTACAAAGCAAATGATAACGAGTACCGCTCCACTTCACCTGATCGAATCGGCCACTTTGCTACTTCATCCACACCCAACACGAAAACACTCCCAGTGAGCAGTAGCAGAGTGGCAGTGGCATTCAAATTTTTTATATAAATATAATTTATTTTATTATGACTTCTTTTATCAACAAAGATACTTGAACCGTTATTTTATTATTTGAAAATATTTTAAATGCAAGTGTACAAAAAGGCCTACGAGGAAGAGTGCAGAAGGATAAGAAAGGCACATGATGAGTCGCCTTCGCATCCATCCAATTATTCCCACTGCTGCAGTCCTCTCCACTTGGGATCGGCGTCATTCCCTTTCTGCTCTCCAGCTGCACTCCTCGTTCTTGCGTTCAAGTCCATGGCCCTCCGCCACGTGTCATCGCCACCCGCCTGGCCCGGCCTGCCCCGCTCACCGACCGGCCACTCTAGCTTCCTCCGCTCACTGCCAACTGCCAAGAACCACCACCTCCCCATTGGATACGGGCATACGGCTCGGCCTGACGGCTGACGCGCAAACCATCCGCTCATGGCCTGGCCCGCTCGCGCGCGCATCTTCTGCCGTTTCCTCCTAGGCTCCTCTCCTACCCTTCCCCGCCCGACCTTTATTTCCGCGCGCCACGGCCAGCTCGCGGCGCACGACGAGGTCCATCCAGCCTCCACCAGACCACGACGCCCCAGCCAGCTGGCCGCCATGCCTGAAACCGAAAGCGACCACCACCGCGGCGTCGCGGCAGTCGCCCGCCGCCTGGATCTCGTGGCACCTCCCGCTGCACCGGCCAGCAGCAGCAGCAGCAGCTGTGCCACTGCCACGGCCACCGCCCGCGACGAGGACGAGGAGGAGGACGGATTCACCTTCGCCGCCGTAGCCGTCGCCGTCCCGCGCCTGCAGGACGCCGAACGCGCCTTCGTCCCAGATGTCCGGATCGGCGGCCCCGTGTACCCCGTCTTCGGCCGCCCACGGTGGTCGCTGCCGAAGCAGCAGCAGCGACAGGACGACGATGAGGAGGACCCCGCCGGCACGGGCACGGCCACCGTGCGGCGGCGGGTGCCGCTCGGGCGGCTCCTCCAGGAGGACCGGTGGGGCGACTGCGCACCGTCGGCGTCGGGGCAACAGCCCGCGGACGACGACGCCGAGGCCGAGCTCGACGGTGTGTCGGCGGAGACCTACTGCCCGTGGTCCCCGGGGCTTCACCGCCGGCAGAATCTCGGCGGGCGTCCCCCGCGCGCTGCTTCGAGTTCCTGTGCACGAGCTTCGACCGCGGCGCCGGCGAAGGAAACGGCCGCTGGATGAACCGCGGGGCGACGCCAGTGGTGGCGGCAAGTCGACGACGACGACGACGACGTCGTTCCTCCCGTGCAAGCAGGATCTTGTCGGGCTGGTTGCAAGCGCCTTCACCTTCCGGCGGAGCTACCTCCAGTTCTGAAACACAGTAGAACTCCCCTGTTGTTTTACAGTCTTTATTACTGCATACGAGGTGTAATTATTGGCTTAGCTTAATTCGTGCTCCGTAGAGCATTTGAGGTGTAACTGACTTGAGGTTTTCAAGTAATTCCTTCCATTCGAACCTAAAATTTTACACATATAGCATATACATTGACAATTATTACAAGATTAAGAACATTATTGCTGACCTCGTTATTTCCGATCGGCACGCTGTACAATTTATCGTTTTTCCTCTTATGTTGGGTGCGCGGGATTGCTGAAGCCCAATATTGGTGGCCTGGTGGGGAGGCAGCAGGATCATAAACGGGCTGGGCCGGATGCTCCATAAAAAAACAGTGCAGTAAATGGTCATCATCTCCTTTTTTTAGTAGACAATGAATGAAAGAAGAAAACGAAGATGAAAACGAAGTGTTCGTCTCATTAATAACAGTTGTCGTTGTCAGCCAAAATAATTTTCTTCTGAAACAAGAAATATTGAAAATACGTGATCTGTAAATAAAACTAGGAAAATGGTGAACTGAACATTGTATGGCTTGTGTGTCTTATAGAGAGGAGTATGTAAATTTTAAAACTGTTTGCCGTATTTACCACGTTTTCGGTCTCACGCGCGTTCTGCAGGTGGGCTGCTGGAGCCCATTGTGTGCCGCCCACGTGGTGACTGTTCTTCCACCCTCCCACTGCACTGCACTAACCCCGTAACCCGGGCCACGTCGGCATCTCACTTCAAAACCTGATCCAAACCCGACGCTGAGCTGATATACTCGTAGTATCTTTTTTTTTTTTTTTTTCAGATCCGTTCCATCGTTTTTTTTTTGGAGCAAAAGATCCGTTCCATCGATGCATATGCACTCTCGATCGATCGAGTCTCGATCGCACTAGCCAAAGCGCGTAACCACACCCATCACACAGAAAAGCTAACGTAAGCACACCTATGGTTGGCCCGATGCTGCGATCAACTAGCTAGCGATTGAGCGGTCAAGATTGTCCCCCGTCAGCTCACCTGCGCCTTGATGCGATGCGTGCGATCGCGCGCCGATCGCCGCGTATAAAAAGCGAGCCCCGGCGCCGAGGAGCTAGCGTCCAGCCGCCGCACCCCTCCCGATCATGGGACGCGGCAGTGGCCTGCTGCTGAGTCGTCGTCGTCGTCGTCTTCATCCGAGCACCACAGATACCGAACGCGAGCAGTAGCTAGTAGCAGCATGCTTTGGGAGCGCAGGATCGTTATGGACGACGACGACTTCACCTTCGCCGCCGCCGCCCAGCCGCCTCCGCGTCTACTATCCGCAGTCGGCGGCGGCGGCGGCGGCGGCGGCGGCGGGTGCATGGGCCCGCCGCTGCTGTACCCAGTCTTCGGCCGGCCGAGGTCCCCGCCGCGGGCTGCTCCGGTCCCGGAGCCGGAGACGGCCACCGCGCGGGTGCCGCTGGGACGGCTTCTGCTGGTGGACAAGGATCCGTCGCCGCCGCCAGCGCCCGCGGAGGACGACGATGTCGATGAGCTCGACTCGGTGCCGGCGGAGATGTTCTGCAGCCCCTGGTCCCCGGGTGGTCGGCCGCGGCGGCTGCGTCCTCCCCGGGCCCGGCGCGGTGCAAGAAGAGCGGCTCCACGGGGTCCGTCCTCCGGTGGCGGCCCCGCCTCGTCGGGCGGAGCCAGAGCGACGGCAAGGAGAAGTTCGTCTTCCTCAGCGCCGCCTCCGGCGGGTCGTCGTCCGGGCGCCGGAACCACAAGGGGGCGAGGCGCCGTGGGCGGTGCCGCCAGCGCCGGCTCCGCCGCAGCCGGTGGTGGTGCCCCCCACGCCTGGAGCTATTACGTCAACAATAATAAACAGGGCGGCGGTGGCGCGCAGCGCCGGAGGTCGTTCCTGCCGTACAAGCAGGACGTCGTTGGGCTGTTCGCCAACGCCGCCGTGTTCCGCCGGAGCTACCTCCCGTTCTGATCGATGTACACCCAACTGCATATACGTACGTATACACTCACGCAAGTACGTATAGTGATTCACGTACGTGCGTATAGTATGCTATACTATACTGCTATATGTGAGCGATTATTGCTAATTTTGGCTGGCTGGCTTATTTTATTTGCTTGTAATTAATCATCAGTTTACTGCAGTGTAACACTGCAGGGCTCGATCGATGACACATACAGCTTATACTTTGTCTTTGTAGCCAGTGGTCAGTGGTGCAGTGTGTGTACTGTGCACACTCCCTTAGTCCATTTTATTGAGCATATTATTATTAGGTTTTGTGTGATGTTGGTTTGTTTGTAGAGCAGGTGGGTATGTATTTTGTATTATGTATGCCAGTTGTCGATCAGTAATGTGATTACGAGACAGCTGTTCTTGTTATTGGTGACAAAAAGGAAAAAGAAAAAGAAAGGGTGGAATTAGAGTCCTCTTTAGTTGTTTTTTTTTTTTTTTTATTTTTCTAATCTGAAGTTGCTAGCGATGCTCTACCTATCTGATCCATGACTGCTCGTCGTGGTCGTGCCTGCTTCTGTACGTAAGGCAACAACTACTAGTAATATTGTACGTACTGGTCCTTGACCTACTGTTAGTTGCCTGACGACGTATTTCAATACGAAGTTCAGAGGTGATTAGACTGCTTAACTGCTAAGAGATGGTGCATACCCAACGTATAAACCACTCCATCCAATTCCAGTTTTTCCTCAGCACAACCACATAGTACTCCTTTTGTTCAGAAAAAAAAAAAGAAGAAGAAGCAAATTTTCGGTTTGAATCAAACCAAACTTTCTTTAAGTTTGACTATACTTAATTACACAGTATATATTGTATAATTAATTTGAAAATACCTATTTAATTTCTATTTTTTTACATAAATTTGATCCATCTGATGGAGTAGAAAAGAAGCAGAGTGATCGATCGAGTGTTCCTTCAAATGGATGTTCACGTACCCTTTCCTTCGAGGGGGATCGATCTCATCAGATGCTTAAAACGCAGTCGATATGGACCTAGGCATATATCTCCCACGATATTATACAAAAAGGGACATCACCAAGGAGATAAAAATAAAATTGGAGTCGTTTTCCATGGCCCTGCGTACGTGCAGCTAGTGTGCTGCACCAACAACAACTTTAACCCTCGATCGTTACGTCGCTCATGTCTGGTGTTGTTTCCACCATTTGCCATGATGCTGCATCATATATATTCATATCATCACCCATGCATGTCGATCGTCTCCGTCGTCCCTCAGCTACGCGCAGGCGGCCGCCCGCCGGCTTCGTCGTCTTTCGTCGTCGTCGAAGTCATCTTCTTTCTTTTTTTTTTTCTTCAAAAGACGTACGATGTCGTCGTCCTCGTCGGCGTCGAGGTCGAGCGAAGCGGTCAAGCGGCAGTACCACTTCGGCTTGCACTCACCTTTCAGTTTCACAGGCCACACACAGGAGCCATTAGCGCTACATACGACTAGGACCCAGCTAACGGTAGCCGCTGACGAGAGCGATCCGACTGCATGGCTTGCCATCTCCGGCCGGGCCACCGCCAATTAATCTCTAGTAGTGGTGGCGATCGAAGTCGAAGGCTAAGCAAAGCCCGGGGGACGCGCGGGCGTTATTTAATTCCAGACGCGGACCCGTCACGCGACCCCAAAAACGATGGCGCGCGGTGGGTCCGCTGCCCTAGTAGGCTCCTAGTCCTAGCAGCTGTGTCTGTGTGCAGTGTTCTTGATCAGTTGCGTCGCCCGCCGGTTTGCTTTGCTTGGTTCCTCGCCACTTCGGAGTTCAGATCATGCGTCACGTACGCTAGCTAGCCGTTAGAGGTAGAGAGGCTTGGATTGGATCGGTGGAAACCGCGCCTGCCGATATGATGATGATGCCGAGTGCCGAGCGAGAGAGACGGCTCGATCGATCTCTGTAGCTAGCCATAGCCAAGAAGAAAAAAAGAACTGCGCAAACTCTGGGCAGACGCGACGCAGTGACCAATGCGAACCGTCGCCGTTCGCCAACGCTACGCCATGCGCCGTACCAGCTGCGGTCTGTACTGTACGTGGAGATCACTCTCACTCTCTAGTCTCTACCGCCATCTAGTATAGCTAGAGGGTTTTAATTAAAAGAAGAAAAAAAGTTTCCTTCTCCTCGAGCACAGGCTATATTATATATATAATCTTGTTTTTGATGGAAGTTTTTAAAATAAAATAACCCATCCATTTCCCAGAAGAATATAATTTTGGATTCGGAACAAGTTGTTTTTCCCTTCAATTTTATTGAATTTTGGATTCGGAACAAGTTGTTTTTCCCTTCAATTTTATTGAATTCATATAAAAAGAAATATCAAGATTCGTGTCTCCAAATGCATTCCACATTTAATCAAATAAATATTTATTTGGTATCATATTAGTATTTTTTATAGATTCAACCAAGATGTATTTGGATATATATAGGGGCTAATTACTAGCTAGCTAAAAATTAAACTAAATTAGCTTTAGTATTTCGAAACAAGAGAACAAAGAGGTTAGCTAACCTTTTTAGCCAACTCTTCATCTGATTGTTAGTCAACTAGCTAACTAACTCCAACTATTTGAACTAAATTTTTAGCTCTAATTAATAACTAGCCAGCAGACACTAAAATTGTGACTACTTGCACGGTGTTGGTTGCATTTTTTTATACTATATATTTAGAGAGTACTGCATGTCATAGAAAATCATAGAAACACCGCGTGACATCTCTGTACTTGCTGCCTATTCTTTTCTTCTGCGCGGACATCATTTTCGATCGCTTCTTTCAGAGATTTTCTGGTGCAAAATTTTAGCAAAAATGTGACTACAACAAGGCTAACTAATTTCCCAGCCTTTTTTTTTTCTGATAGGTATATTGTCGCGTGTAACGGGACATCTCCTTCAGTCCTTTCCTTTTCGCAACTGTTTGGATTTTTCGAATTCCACGACAAGCTCTATAATGTAGGTAGGATAGTAACCCCAGCGATCGATGTATAGCACGTCAGTGCAATGCATAACTATCACATTGATCCCTGTTGTGTTCCGGGATCCCACCTAGGATTCCAACGACGCCAACTGCTCCGGCAAAAGTCAGCACGTATTTTTGGTCAAAAAGGTTTAGGTGATCTGTGACATCAGCAAGTTCATTCATCGACTTGCAGTTCCCTTCCCTGGATGGTCATCTGATGAACATCTCGTATTAATAAGGTAGGCCATCTATAAACTCTAAGGCACTGTAGGATGGGTACAGGCTACAGCACACACAGAAAATGCGGGCATGATACACGACGGCAATTCCGGCAACCTGGATGCTGGATACCCCATTCCTCTTCAAATTTTCCACCAGACCAGAAAGTAAGATCTACGGGCATGAATTATGTACAACGAATGATGTGGTAGGCGAAAATGCTAAGACGACTTGTGTATTTGCGCCTCTGCACCTAGGTGAGAAACTGAGTCTATGGTACAGAAGAACCTGGTTTTACTAGGATTCATCCGCCTTCGGTTCGAGAACCACAGGGATCTTCTCTTTATGGTCGCCACGCAAGACTTCCACGGTCACCTTAAACACCATGCAATTCAGTATCTTAGCAACTAGCAAGAACGTCAAATTTCTATTTTGTAGGGGTAAACATGTATAGGTAAAAAAAAAAAAATCTTACCGTTTCCCCAACTTTACACTGATCTAATATCCGATATAAGTCGCTTCCGTTTGTTACCTTTGTACCATTCACAGAGGTAATTATATCACCAAGGATAAGCCGGCCATAGGGATCTCGTTTGGTTGATTGCAGACCCTGATAACGGCATGAGAAGTAGAACTTTTAGCCACAGTAGCACTATTGATGCAAAGACATGATTTACAAATGCATTGTGTTAGACTAAAGGCATAGAAGAAGGAATTTTTCTTTGAAAACATGGTCTTTCATGTCCAGTTTGTATTCTGAGATGTCCTTGGTCCCAAATACACGAATGTATTAAATAATAAATAATAGCTCAAGGTTTTCCCATGGTTGCATGTGTTGTAACTAGGCATAGAGAATGAATAATCTGAAAATGATATAGTACATAACTCAGACGTGAAACTGAAGCATAATTGCAGCATGCCCTGTCTGAGAAATCCCTGCTTTCAAGTTAAGTCATTACCAAATCAGGAAACACAAAAGGCATCTCACCGCTTTGCCAGCTGGCCCGTTTGGAGGAGCATCCAAGACAAGCACTCCACTTAACCCAAGCTGCTCTACTGATTGATCAGGGGCAAATTTTATTCCCAAAATAGGTCTTGTCACCTTGCCAAATTTTATAAGTTGGTCCACAATGCCCCCAACCTGAAAATAATTATTTTTTGTGTCGCAAGGAAGAATGAAACAAAACTAAACTGAACTTGGGAACTGACTGAGTGAACTACTAGAGTCAGACAGATTTTTAGAAAACAGAGTTGAAAATGTACATACTGTATCAACTGGAATGGAAAACCCAACACCAGATGATGCTCCTGAGGGCGAGTATATAGCAGTGTTTACGCCTATCAAGTTTCCAGAACTATCAAGGAGTGGACCACCACTGTTACCGGGGTTGATAGCAGCATCAGTCTGTATCACATCTTGTATAGGACGTCCTGTGGCAGCTGAACTGATTTCTCGACGCAATCCACTAGGGGCATCAGCAGAAACAGCAAAACAGAGACTCAGTGCATTCCAACATGAATCAGACAAAGATGAATCAGCTTAACTAACGATGTTCCACCTGATAACACCTGTTGTAAGGGTGTGGTCAAGGCCAAACTGCAAACACAAAAAGGAATAAATGTTTAAGACTATGGGTAAATTAGTGATAAGTCTGCAATGTACTCATAATCGAAAGAACTCGTCCTTATTATTGGAGTTCAATAATTTTCCTAGCAAAGCTAAGATCGTATCTTTCCACAAAGGAATTGTGTCAAACTTTGATCTGTGGAACGCGGACACATAAACAATAGACATTATCTTTTATAAGATCACATTATTGTTTGCTGTAACTCTAGCATGTTATTACCTTTAAACATCATATTGATGAAACAAGAACAGCAGTTGGCCTTTGCAAATGTTTATGATGGATCAAGAATCCAAGGTTAAAATAAGGAATACTAGTACCAAATACATAAAAGTTAGAACACCAACCAAAGGCTTTAAGATAACACGTGTAATTCTAACTTCTAAGCTACAAATCAACCATCGTGTGCTGTACACATAATCTCTGGTTATATTATAAGCAACACGACAAGAAGGAATGTGTTTTTAGCACTCACTGGGTTTCCAATGGCATAAACTTTCTGACCAACCAGTAGGTCTGCTGACACGCCAACAGGTATAGGTCTTAGTTTATCCTTTGGTGCTTTGATACGCAAAACAGCAACATCCTTGTCCTGGTCAAATCCAACAACTTGCGCTTCATACACTGACTGATCAGCAAGTGTGACCCTGCATAAAACTATCAGTTGTAACTTCACTTCACCATCATATATCTGTAGGCATCATCAACATCTAAAAGACATTGAAAAAAAAGATAAACACATGTGGATGTTTTACATTCGTGTATCTGACTATGTCGAGATAATTTGACATTACCAGTGAGATGAGCACAACTTCAGGGCTCAATTTGGTTAGCATAAATAAGACGTTTATGCATTGTTAGCTTGAACAATTAGATCTTTTGCATTAAAATACTCAAGTGTAGCATTAAGCATTACTACTTGAAATCGAGATGCAAGGAACTTCTAGAGTAAGTAGTATCTTTCCTAAAACTTTCTGTAATGCCGATGCATTCCATAACTTCTAACAACCAGATAGTGAAGCTGTCGAACAAGTGTCATGTTGCTTCTGCTTCACTAAAATACCAGCCTTTTGGACATACTACTTTTGCTCCGACCAGGTCTTCTAGGGAGCCAAATTGATAATGAACCATTACTAATGGGCCCTATTTGCAGTTTGCTGGGGTGTCGTCACTCAGTAATTGCGCTGCCCCAGCTTACCAACAACACAATGCAGCACCACAACTCCTTCCCCCCACTCTGTCCACTTGAAATTATAGGAAGGCTAGAGCATATTTTAATGAAACACCAGCGACCCTAACCATTAAAAACTAGAATTGACAAGCTTTAATCTGAGGTCTGAGCACAACCAAGTGGCTAATAAGGAAGCGTAGTAGGAAAGCAATCCAGCCCTCCGAACCAACCAACCTGAGGTCTGACGCGCCACGGATGACATGGAAATTGGTGACGATGTGTCCGCTCTTATCCCAGACAAAGCCCGAGCCGGACCCCTGCGGCACCTCCAGCACGTCGAGCGTGAACGCGTCCTGCCTGCACACGAAAGCACGCGGAAGAGATTAGAGCACCCTCCAGCCTCTGATTGCAATTGCTCCGGAGGAGCTGAGAGCTCCCGAGTTCAGACACACGACGCAGAGGGCGGGGAGGGGCAGCCAAGGAACGGGGACGGACGGGGAGGCCCACCTGACGGCGAGGTTGGTGATGTAGACGACGGAGGGCGTGTTCTCCTGGAAGAGGCGCACGGTGGCGAGCTCGTCCGCCTGCAGCTTCCGCGGCGTGGAGACGACGAACGCGGACGCCGCGCCGGCGTCGCCGAGGACGAGCGACGCGGAGGCGAGCGCGACGATGAGGGAGCCCGCGGCCGACGACAGCAGCCGGCCCGCGGCCTCGGCGGGGACCAGCGACCCGAGCCGCCGCGCCCACGGCCACGGCGAGGGGAGAGCGAGCGAGGATGCGGAGGCGGGGGCCGGCTTGGTGGCCGCGGCGCGCGCGAGGTGCCTGAGGAAATGACGCGGGCGGCGTGGCGGCGGGAGCGGGGAGAGGAAGCTGGCGGTGGCGGTGGCGGAGGAGGAGGAGGAGGCGGCGGCAGCGGCGGCCATCGGGGAGCTGTGGTGGCTTGTGCGAGCGCGGGAGGGCAGGGGGAGTGGAGCGAGCGCAGCCGCCCGCGGCCGGGGGTGTTGGTTGGCCGATGATGAGTGGATGCGCTGCCTCTACTGCTGCTGCTTGCTTGGCGCTTTCCTAGTGGCTCCTCTATCTCGCTTCTTGTCAGCTCGTTTGCTTCCTTTCCTTTCGTGCTGCTTCGGGTCGAGTCGTCGCGCCTCGCGGGCGCGAAACGGAACGGGACTTCCCCAACCCCAATGTGGTCCATGCATCATGGAATCCGTGGATGCTTCTGGAGGTCTCTTCAAGGTTTGTGCATTGCAAGACCGTAGTAGTAAACCAATTGGAATGTGTTTGGTTTAAGGAATGGAGTGGTCCATCACTCTACTTTTCTTATTTGGTTTGTGAAATGTAATAAGTTGATATATCATCATCTTATTTCTCACAAACTAATAATTAGTATATATATAAGAAATAGGTTCATTCCATCAAAATTTATAGAATAAACCCATGATGCATCATTGTTTAGAAGTAGACTGCTGACGGTGCCTATTCCACTTGCTCGGCATACCAAATTCAATTCACAGAATCCTATGGCACCTTCAAAAGCAATTTGATTTGGAAGGCTCAGGCGGAAAACAAATGCAAAATCTTCTCATGGATACTCATCAAAGAAAAAATTCTAACGGCAGACAACCTACAGAAGAAAGGGTGGCCTCACCAAAATTGTTGTGCCCTATGCAACGGGCCTCTAGAACCTTGTCTTCATCTTTCCCTTGTATTCCCGTTCAGCAGGGCAGTTTGGAACCAAATCCTAACCTGGGGGCGCTTTGACACACAACTCATGCAACTCGATCAAGACATAATGCACTTCAGTGTTTGGTGGGAGGTGGCTGTGCTAAGATCGAGAAAACGAAAAGAAGACGCTTCAATGGCTTAGTGATCTACACTTGCTGGAACTTATGGAAGGAGCGGAATCGCGGAATCTTCAACAACATCCATGAACTAGCTCCCTAGGTCGCCTCTAAAATCAGGGAGGACATCGAGCAAAGGCGAAGACCTCTGGATAAAGGGGTTTAGTGTTTTTGCTTTGTCTCTGCTGCAGGGCTGGCCGCTCTTGGGGCTTCTGTTCCTTTTCTAATTTTGGCCTCCTAAACATTTCTTTACTGTACATAAACTTTTTTTTGCTCCTATTTTATATGAAAGGCAGAGCTTCTGTCGGTTCTTTCAAAAAACTCATGATGCATCATCTTATGAGATATGAGGTTGTTCTACAAACCAAACACCTCAATCGATAATGGCTTAATCACTGATTGATGAGAATCAATGTGGCGCTTCACCGTGTTAGGGGCTGGACGTTCTGTTGTAAGCCCCCCCACTGGTTCCACTCTCGTTTTGATAGTGCCTTTGCCGTTTTCTTTCCTATTGTCACATTGCTTTCTAAATTAGCCAACCAAAATACAGATCTGATCAATCAATTAAACAAACAGAGCAAACCGATTTGATGTAATCAACTGAAAACAACTAAGCAATAAGCAAGAACCCGGAAGCAACAATGGCCACGGGCCTACTACGGCACTCACCTGCTGAGATTCATGTGTCAGTACAATGATCGCTTTCGGTATTCGTGAGTTCGTACCTTTGCTCTATTTGTTTGTCTTATAAGCCGAACTTATCAGCTATTCGAACAATATTTTACTCTCACAATAAATCAGTCGGTTTATATGACCAGCCAAACACTCTACTTGTCTATTTGATAGTTGATGCGCTGCACAGTGGCTGGGAGGGTTGGATGGGAGTCGGGACTTGAGAATGCACAGGAGCAGCCCGGTAGCACGCGCACAACCATTTGCTTAACGAACATTCAATTTGTAATTTAAGGTTTAGAATCCATGACCCTCTTGATCTTTTGGCACACATAGTATCCCCCATTTGGCTAACCTATATTTTTTTATAGTCATCATCTTGCTAGAAAAATCTTAATCTAAAGTAATCCAACTTCTTTAGAATGCTCTTAGACACTTCAAAGAAGGACATCATATACATTTGTTAACTTTTGAAGACTGCATTAATTAGAACAAGATGTCTCTCATAAGAGATAAGACCAAAAATTCCTTTCTGGTTGTTTTTTCCAAAAATATCCACAACGACCTTCCAATCTTTATTTGTGAGTTTTTTTTTTTGATAATTTCCCACACTAGAACCAAAGATTTGTGAATATTGGTCCTCATATTCCTTAGCATTCTCATAATAGAAAAGCTCACTTTTATGAAGTAATTTTTCAAGCCTAACTCCAAGAGGAGTTTTTACACACGAGTAAAAGCATCATCAATGATCCTTTTTAAACCCATCCTATAAATCAGTATTTGGAGTCATTTAAAAAAAATGTTCTCTATATATCTTCACCCTTCAAAATTTTCTTTGTATCTTGTGTGCACCTTGGAAAGCGAATCCTACTCTACATTCGCGTAATGCAAATTTGGGAATACTAAGAGGACTATACTGTCGTCGTTAAGCTCTCTGTTTGTTTTTGGAATGAAGTTGTTAAGCCCTCTTCGTCTCTATAAGAAAAACACACACTGCCACAGCCACTCGCGGCGGCAGCAACGTCGGCGGCGAGCACGTGCGAGGCTGCGGCGGCGAGGAACGTTCCAGCTCCAGCTGCGCGAGGCGAGCCACGTGCGGCCGTGCGGGACGCAGCGGTGGCATCAAGACATCCAGTGGCCCGGGGATACGGTGGCGACGCGGCGACCACGCGCGAGGCGGCGGCGGGGAAACGACACATCTCTATCTCCAAATCTCTGGCGCAGCGCGCGCTCGTGTTGTTAGCCACTCGATCTGTCAAACCTGCGATGAGGATCGTTGGATCTCATAACGAACCGTTGGCCGGAGGCCCCTCGCTGGCCGTGGCCGATCTCCACCACTTTTTTTGGTGGCCACGCGCGCCGGCTTCTCTTCGCTCTTCCGGCCTTCGTCTCGTCTCCGATTCCGGCTTGGTGGCCGCGGCGCGCGCGAGGTGCCTGAGGAAATGACGCGGGCGGCGTGGCGGCGGGAGCGGGGAGAGGAAGCAGGCGGTGGCGGTGGCGGAGGAGGAGGAGGAGGCGACGGTGGCGGCGGCCATCGGGGAGCTGTGGTGGCTTGTGCGCGCGCGGGAGGGCAGGGGGAGTGGAGCGAGCGCAGCCGCCCGCGGCCGGGGGGTGTTGGTTGGCCGATGATGAGTGGATGCGCTGCCTCTACTGCTGCTGCTTGCTTGGCGCTTTCCTAGTGGCTCCTCTATCTCGCTTCTTGTCAGCTCGTTTGCTTCCTTTCCTTTCGTGCTGCTTCGGGTCGAGTCGTCGCGCCCCGCGGGCGCGAAACGGAACGGGACTTCCCCAACCCCAATGGTGGTCCATGCATAGCATCATGGAATTGGTGGATGCTTCTGGAGGCGTCTTTAACGTTTGCATTGCAAGACACAGTAGTAGTAAACCAGGTTGGGAATATCGATAGTGGCTTAATCACTGATTGATGAGAATCACTGTGGAGCTTCACCGTGTTAGGGGGCTAGACGTTCTGTCGTAAGCCTCTCGTTCATGAACCGCCACTGGTTAACCACTCTCGTTTTGACAGTGCCCTTGCCTTTTTTTTTCCCCCTTTTCACCTTGCTTTCTAAATTAGCCAGCCAAAAAATATAGATTTGATCAACCAATTAAACAAACAGAGCGAACAGATTTATTTGATGTAATCAATTGAAAACAACTAAGCAATAAGCAGGAGCCAGGAAGCAACAATGGCCACGGGCCTGCTACGGCACTTACCTGCTGAGTATTCAAGTGTCAGTACAATGATCGTGTTCGGTATTTGTGAGTTCGTACCTTTGTCCTATTCGTTTGTCTTATAAGCCAAACTTATCAGCTGTTCGAACAATATTTTACTCTCACAACAAATCAACCGGCTTATATGACCAGCCGAACACTCCGTCTGTTTGACAGTTGATGCGGCGCATAGTGGCCGGGAGGGTTGGGATGGGAGTCGGGACTTGAGAATTCACAGGAGCAGCCCGGTAGCACGCGCACAACCGCTTGCTTAACGAACGTTTTTTTTTTGTAATTTAAGGTTTAGAATTCCATGACCCTCTTGATCTTTTGGCACACATAGTGTCTCCCATTTAGTTAACCTATATTTTTCTTATAGTCATTGTTTTGCCAGAAAAATCTTAATCTAAAGTAATCCAACTTTCTTAGAATGCTCTTAGGCACTTCAAAGAAGGACATCATATACATTTGTTAACTTTTGAAGACTGCATTAATTAGAACAAGATGTCTATCATAAGAGATAAGACCAAAAATTCCTTTCTGTCTTTTTTTTAAAAAAATCTATCCACAAAGACCTTCCAATCTTTAACAAAAAAATTGTGAATATTGGTCCTCATATTCTTTAGCACTCTCATAATAGAAAAGCTCACTTTTATGAAGTAATAATTTTTCAAGCCCAACTCCGAGAGGACGTTTTACGCACGAGTAAAACCATCATCAGTAGTCCTTTTTAAACCCATCCTATAAATCAGTATTTGAAGTTATAAAAAAATAAAAAAAGTTTGTTCTCTATATTTCTTCACACTTCAAATTTTTCTTTGTATCTTGTGTGCACCTTGGAAAGCCAATCGTATTCTCTACATTCGCGTAACGCAAATTTCAGAATAAAAGATGACTATACTGTCGTTGTTAAGCTCTTTGTTTTTTCTTTGAAGTTGTTATAAGCTCTCTGTTTTTTGTTTGAAGTTGTTATAAGCTCCCTTTGTCTCTATAAGAGCAAGTATATTGGTGTTGTCTCGTAAGCGGTCTCATGTGGTGCCATATAATTTTAAGATGGCATAGTAGACAATATATGTACAATGGTTATCTTTTAAGTTCTCATAGTAATTCATAATTCTATGATTTGTGCTAGAATAAAGGAAAGATTTGTGAGGTACATAGTAGAACAACTACTATACTTCGTATAATAGTTGTCTCATAGTCCCCAAGTTTTAACTCATGAGGTGGTTGTTTCGCGAAACAACAACCTTTTTCTCTCTCCTCTCTTTTTTTCCTCCACGTCAACAAAAATCTAATATGGCACCGCATGAGACAAAATATAAAACCGCTGATGTGTAGAAACGTTTCTACCCTAAGAAAAAAACACCCGCTGCCACACCCAGTCGAGCAGAGCTGCACGCGGCACGAGCGGCAGCAATGGCTGCGGCGGCGAGGCGGGCGAGCACGTGCGAGGCTGCGGCGGCGAGGCGGGCGAGCACGTGCGAGGCTGCGGCGGCGAGGCGGGCGAGCACGTGCGAGGCTGCGGCGGCGAGGAACGGTCCAGCTCCAGCTGCGCGAGGCGAGCCACGTGCGGCCGTGCGGGACGCAGCGGTGGCATCAAGACATCCAGTGGCCCGGGGATACGGTGGCGACGCGGCGACCACGCGCGAGGCGGCGGCGGGGAAACGACACATCTCCATCTCCAAATCTCTGGCGCAGCGCGCGCTCGTGTTGTTAGCCACTCGATCTGTCAAACCTGCGATGAGGATCGTTGGATCTCATATGAACCGTTGGCCGGAGGCCCCTCGCTGGCCGTGGCCGATCCCCACCACTTTTTGGTGGCCACGCGCGCCGGCTTCTCTTCGCTCTTCCGGCCTTCGTCTCGTCTCCGCTTCCGCGATGGTATCCTACCATCCCTCCCTGTCCCTGCTCCGCCCATCCGTCCTCACTGCCCGGGCCAGCGTCATCGGCCGGTGCCCAAGCCCCGTCGTCTCTGCGGTGCCCCTTCGCCTGCGGCCTCTGCGCGCCGCCGCCGGTGGAGCAGCCTCGCCGGTAGCGCTCAAACCGAGACCTCCCCTTGCCTCAAGCTACGCGCTACTCGCTACTCCTAGGGGTATGCTTCGGTCGAGTTGTAAATGCTCTTCTTGCTTGTTGCTCCGCAGGTCGGTGGCGATGGAGGCCGCAAACGCGCTGTTCCGCCTTCCGCGCTGCTCGACTTCGCGCGTAGCAACTTCCTCCCGCTTGGTGAGTTACGCGATCCCTGCTGGTGCTTAATCGCGTATCGATGTGCGAGTTTGTACTGCTGTTTGTGTAGGTAATGCGATGCTTGTGTGTGCTTATCAGGGGAAAAAAAAAGAGTGATGCTTGTCTTAATTGTCCAGTTCGTGGACTTCTGTACTCCATGACCCAATTTAGGCACAATTGACAATGGCTCAATGCACTTATTAGCTCCAAATCCCAAATAGCACTTGCATCTTTGCCATCCTGAAATTTAGTATAGACAGCAGAAACACAGTGGAGTAGGGATACATGGGTTTATTTCTCAAATGCAGAAAGTTTTGGTGTAAAAGAAGGATGATCTGATGTTAAGCGATTAAAGTTGCTGTATAGAGATTAGTATGTCTACAATTGGTTTTCACGATGTTGCTATGTATTTGACAAGAGCATGCAAATGTCTCCGGTTTTGAACTTACGTGGACTGATTTGCATCTTTCCCATTTTTAAGCTCTCATTAGTGGGGTCATACTCGGTCTCCTAGATCCAACTCTTGGATGCCTTGCCCACGAATACTCCCTGTCGAAGTTCAGCACTTTTGGGATATTCGTTTTGTCAGGTTCGGCTGCTTAACCTGTTCGTGTGAATCCTTGTGCTGTTACTTCTTTAAGCTAATAGCTTCCTATTGGCTTCATAGGAATGACCCTGCGAACTAAGGAGCTTGGTACAGCATTAAAAGCTTGGCCTGCTGGATTATATGGACTAGTATGACCTTATATTTATTCTGTGGCTGTCGGACTTGCATGCTCTGATATTATTCTTTGGTCATAACTGTACATATGTTGAATGAAGTACTCAATCCCGTTTTGAACCAAGATATAGCTTCAGGAAATTCCATAGCATTCATTTGTTTACCAGGAGTAATAATTGCCTTTCTGGTTGTTTCTGGAGATGTCAATTCCCTACTTTTATTGGTCATTCAAGCACCCTCAAAAAGTTTACTAACATCTTATTTTACTGTGTATAATTGCAGGGATCTATTTTGCTTCTTACACCTTTTGTTTCTCAATTTGTCATGCAAATTCAGTTCTTCCCTCGTGAATTTATCACTGGTAAATGGGTCAAGCACATGTATACTTTTCTGATAGATTTCTGTTCTCATTCTGTCATTTCTTATTCCCATGAGGTTACCTCATACATCTGTGCTCCTTGTAGCTTGTATGTTTGACATATTTTGCATCTTACAGGATTAGCTATATTTTGCTGCATGCCAACAACATTATCAAGTGGAGTCATACTAACGCAGGTACTATTTGTCCCCCAAGTATCTACTAACATTTAATACTACACATAGTTTCTTATATGGCTACACTAGCATTACAATCTAATATATCTTTTCTACTATGCAGCTTGTTGGTGGTAATTCTGCACTTGCTCTTGCAATGACGGTTTCATCCAATTTACTTGGCATTATAATTGTAAGCAAGGCTTTACTGTATCTTTTATATTGATTTGCAAATGGCTTCAGTGACAAGGCAAATCCACTCAATATGAAATTATAGGCTTTAGCTTGGTTGTTTATAGTGACGTAGCTTTGATCCAAAGTCACCGAACGTAAAATGCTGATGGATCCATAGCAAGTTGTTACCTTTTATTGTCTTCCAAGCTGAGTTTGATTGGAATCATGTGTTTCTTTTCTTTTTACATGCCAGGTGAATATCCACTGACACGATAGTTTCTTAAATATAATCCATCAGTCCCCAGACGTGTAAAGGAATTGGATTATAGATAAAAAAATGTACTGTAATGAATCTCTTCTGTTAAGCTTGGCATGGACATGTTCTGTTCCAGATGACCAGGTGTTTAGTGTATTCATCTGAGTTTAGACTGGTTACTCACATTAGCCCTCCTAATTTCTGCGCGAGTCAACCATGGACTGAACCCAAGAACACCCACTGTTTAAAAACATAAGGGGCATCTCGTTTAAGGACAAGGCTTTTGACCTATAATTATTCCATTAATATGTCATTTATGTGATACAAAATCATAATTATAAGTATTTTTTAATAGGAATCTGGTAACATCAATTTGGTGCCAGAAAATTTATGTATTAACTACTGATAAAGTAATTACTGGTCAAGGGCTTGTCCTAATGAAACAAAATGCACCTTGCAATTTCAAATGGAGGATGTGTAGATTATAAGCCTGCCTAGTTTTCTATGTAAACTAACTTTTTGGAAGGCAAAAACCATTTCTATTCAGTGCAATCGGGTCATTTTTCTTTGTGATGGATTAGGTACCTCTTTCTCTTGCAAGATACATTGGCACTGGAGCTGGGGTGTCTTTGCCTACTGAGAAGTTATTTAGAAGTCTGGTCACCAGACTTCTAATCCCTCTTATTATAGGGAAGGTATGTGATTATTCATATCTTTATACTCCACACTGCATCTCCTTGTTTCATCTGAATGCAATAGGATTGCACCCATTATGCACAGACCTCCTTTCAGTTTAATATTTGGCAGTGAAAAACAATAGGGCTCATTCTAAGTTTCATGTAACTGCCTTTCATGATTAATATAGCCTGGTAAACATGATTTGTGTGGTGGAAGTTTAGGAGTACAGTTTTGGCGAAGTCTGCATTTTCCTTTTAGTAGAATGTGAACTGAATCATCTGACTAGGATATGCAAAGAATAATCAGAATGGTTTTTAGATTTGAATTACTCTATTTTAATTGCTTGATATTGGTTTTCTATTTTTAAGTTTGGATTACTCTAATTGAATTTACCACCCCTCCCTATGTCTGTCTTAATATTATAGTGCAAGCCTGAAATAACTGAAGCTTCCTGGAGACACTCATGATGATTCATTCTTTGTCAGGTTGCTCGAGAAGCCTCAAAAGGTGTGCAGAATTTAATAGCTTCCATTTATCAAATGTCCCTCCCCTCCAGGTTATGAATATTAATTGCCATTGTGTATCTATTATTTAGGTATTGCTGATTTTGTTGATCGAAACCAACAAGGATTTTCAGTTGGAAATGCAGTTCTTCTCAGCCTAGTATATCTCTAATTCGAAACATAAGTCAGTTGACATGTTCTTTACTTGCATGACTAGTCATCATTTGGCAAGTACATTTGTTTATTTTATTGAACTGTTATATTCTACACTTTATATTCTACACAAGTAGGTAATAGAACTGTGTCCAGTGATGCTAACTTGAGCTTACAAAAACTAAAAATGAAAATGTATATATTGTTGGTTCATTGGTTGTTTCAGGTGCTCTATTTATTATGCTGCTTCTGTAGAAAATGTTGGTTGTAGACTTGTAGTCAGGCTAATTCATAGAGTGAAGAATTGTTCTCGTTTTTGATATATCAGTAATATCTAGCTCCCTTGTAGTCAGGCTAATTCATAGAGTGAAGCAAGGACAAGAGTGCAACTTAATAGCTATGCATTCATAGATCTATCCTTATTGAAGTTGAGCATTAGCAAGAGCTGAGTGGGCTCTGCGTTGATCCAACCGTATAACAAGAACACTACAGAAGTCAACCTTCAAGTTCAAATAGAGCAAAGCTGAGAATATTTTGGTTTGGGAGAAAGATTTTTGGAGCTGTTCTTTAGATTACGTTGCTTTGCAGTTTGTGTTAAATATATTACAAATTTGCATGTCTCTGATGTTTGAACTTAAGTTTTGAAATATTTCATTTGACAGGTCCCATGGATTCAAATAAGTAGATCAAGATCACTGATCTTATCTGTTCAAGTGGAAGCTTTTGCTGCTGCTATTACTGTTGGAGTGTATGTTTACCTTCTGAGCTTATCATAATGAGAATATTTGTATATACTGTTATGTGGATATCGATCAAATCCTTAAGGGAGAGGATGAAAATCCCTTTTTCCTAAAAAGGAACTTGACCTGTGGGGGTAAGTCAACCTAGGCATTGCATTAAGACAGCCCACCTAATGTTATTCAGTATTATATCATAGTAGTGATACATATAACAAACATTATTCTGTCATTGCTGTGCTGTGTTGGATTTGACTCTGGATTGTGACACTTCCTACTCAGATTCACAGCCTTACTAAGTAATCAACAATCAAGTCGAGTCAGTACTCTTTGTTCCCCCCAAAAAGAAACAAATTAACAAGGATTACCCTGCTCAATGGTTCTTATTAGTTTTTTTTTTTAAAAAAAAATCTTTCTTGCTTGTCAATAGTGCTGCATAGTCTTTTCATTTTCGTTTTACCTCCAATATAAACTGCAGCTTGGCTTTGAAATTAGCTACAACTTATATCTAACAGGCGAACATTGTTGTCACAGGCTGATACATCTTGCACTGTTGGCTTTCAACATTGCAATGTTGCATATCTTGTCACGTCTTGTAAAGAAAGGGGATTCAGTCTTTGCAAAGAAAGAGTACACACGAGCTGTCATTTTGGTGTCCAGTCAGGTCAGTCATCATCACTAAAATAAACAGAAAGCCTGTAAATGACACTAATTAAACTCCTGCTGGCGACCATATGGTTGCCTGTCCGATATTACTTCTAGCTCAGGACCAAGGTGTTAGCAACTATGTACCATCATCCCCTGGATTTGCAGTTTAGTGTGTAGCTTTATGAAGTGGATGGTCTAGAGGGGCCTTCCAACAAATTGAACTTATGCAGAATCCAAGCTATTTAAAATGATCTTTTATCTCCTAACTTATCCTAAATTTGAATTACCAACTTAGCAGGCAAGGCATAGCATAGTCAAGCGGCCAAGCTATTGACAAGTTATTGTAATAAGTTATTTGCTAGCCGAACTTAGCATGCCAACTATGGGAGGATGAGGGTAGGCTTTTTCTCTTCTGTGATTGTCTATATTATTACAGTATCTTTTAATAATTGATTAAGGGTAAATTTCAGAATTTTATGGCAAATGAAACACAATTTCATGTTTTTATTGAGATGAGAAACAAATGGAATTGCCTTTACTAGAAAAGGCAGACAGGAAAATTACTGCCCATTTGACTGGGTTAGTGTTGACAGAAACCGATCTAATTTGGTAGTTGACATGCTTCCTGTAAAGTTTGCTAAGTTCTTCTATCCATTACTGGGACAGTTATCACAAGAATGTCTGCTGGCACATAGCTGTTACTAGATTTGTAGCAACTTGGAAAACCTGCTTCAAATGGATCCATTTGAGGGGCTTTTTATCTACCTCAATTCACTTGTGTTGGAGTAGATTGGGGTAGAACTTAGACTAACTTACACCTTAATCCCACTTCAATACATGCGGATTGAGATGAATACGAGAGTATCCAAACACACCCTCATCATTTTTTTTTAATTATAGTTGTTCCAAAACACAAGTAGCTAAAAGTGAAATTGTTATTCTGCTTTTTTCAAACATGCAGGACAGCTGTGTGTCATTATATTAAGATAAGAAAAATACGAGACACAAAACCATTTGTGTGCATGCTAAACAAGATGATTTGTTATTCTGCTCTCATGACAACAAAATATTTTATCTGGCCAAAATATTTTATCTGGCTTTCTTCTTATTCCTGTAGAAAACATTGCCAGTGATGATAACTGTGGTTGAGCAGCTTGGAGGAGCCCTCGGGGCGTCCGGACTCCTAGTCATCCCTTGTGTTTTTGCACACATTAACCAGGTTCTCATTGCAAAGACATAATTGCTACGTGTCACTTGCATTCTCTGGTGGCGTCATTTCTAATGTCCAAAACACACTGCAGATCATTGTTGATTCTATCATAGTAAATTGGTGGCGGCGGAGGGATCAACAATTTAGTAATCCAAAGTAACTCCATAATTCAATTTTGGCGTGCAAACAGAGAATTAGTCAGGAATTGCTGACTGCAAAGCTGATTTTGTGAAGATGTAATTGTACTTGTCGTCCCGCAAGTTCAGTAATGGAAGAATTGCTGGCTGCAAAGCTAATTTCGTGAAGGTCATAAGATGTCTTGACTTCAAAGCAGGAAAATGGATTAATTCGTCTTAGGCGTTATGTTTCCCTTCACTTCTAAAACTGAGATGTTATATTTTGTTCGGATGTAACTCACGTCAAGAGCATGATCGGGGAGGGAAAAAAAAATGACATGGAAGGAACTGGGCGTTGGTAGCTTACTTTCTACTACTATTGTTTTGGATGACGTGTGAGGTGAGGGATATATATCATTCATTTGCCTATTTGGTGTCCGACGACACTCGTCAGCCGCTGATAGCCTGATACATGCTGCCTGAAGGCAAGATGTCTTCAGCTCCATCTACATTCCCTGCGATCCGTATAGGAAAGGGCTCATTTGAGCAAGCATCACTTAGACAAGTTAAACCATCTTGAATTGTGTTCGGTTGTAGCCACAATTGTTCCATGAATCATTTTTTTTTCTTTGCTAAAGTGGTCGCTTGTGTGGTGGTTCGGAAAGCCATACAAGATTCTCTTAGGACAACCCAAATGTGGCAAATAATTTATCAAGCTAAACATACTATAACATGATAAATGAAAATAGAAATATGATAATTGCTGGTGGTACCATTAAAAACA
>JADLZL010004567.1:0-133792 GCA_015844335.1 Chrysopogon serrulatus | reverse complement strand
AAGATCTTTCCGACGATACTAATTATGATACTAATCGATAATATTTATTATTTATAAAAATTACCTAAGATTTATTTCTAAATCGAAAAACGACAGTTATTTTGGGACGGAGGGAGTACTCTCTTCCAACTGTGTGATCAGCAGGATATCCTGTGTTTCAATTTATGAAGGATGGAGCACGGATGACGTTTAGGAGATCTGGAGATGACTACATGATGATCTTGGATCACAACGGCAATGTATAAACAACGTTGTTTCAGATTTCCGGCTGCAAGAGGATGGCGATGTAATAATTTGGAAATTTGGAAAGAACAATGTCTTCTCTGTAGTGTGTCATCGCCCAGGATGATGCTGGTCCATATATTATAAAAAACATTTGGAAAGGGAATAAAAAATACCTCATAAAAAATCAAGATTTTTATCTAATTAGTAAATAATGCAATACTAACCAAAGACAACCTTATTAGGAGGAACTGGGTTGGAAATGGTATTTATTAGTCCCTCCATCTTAAATTATAAGATATTTTAAAATTTTTAGAGAGTCAAAATTTTTGAGGTTCAAATTTATAATCAACTAAGTATCATTAGATTCTTCATTAGTTGTATTTTTATTGTATACTTATTTGATATCATAAATATTTGTATTTTTTCTATAATTTTAGTCAAACAAAATTTAACTCTCAAGGTTTTGGAATGCCTTATAATTTGAGATGGAGGGAGTACTTTTGTATTTGTAAGCAGGATGAAAGTATAACTCTTTTTCGATCGCAACACAGTAGATCAGTATGGGCGGGCAATTGAGGCACACTGCATTGGAGCTACAAATATGCGCTGCGCTTGGCTCGTCACAACCAGCAAGGAGGGGAGCAGTGTTCGTCGGAGAGCAATGGAGAGTGGAGACATTTTATTTTTGAGGGAGAGTGCAATGGAGCTTCCTCACTCGATCAGATTGGGGGCTGCCACTGCCAAAACAAGCCACTGCAAGTTGTGTCGTTTGCTATCGGTGCGACTACGACATCCATTCAATTGATCAGAGAAGTAGTCTGGTGGTGGCGGCTATGCCGAATTCTCGACATCCACGATTTATTATTAGGGTCGTACTCGTAGAGTCATATTGCATGATTGGTCTACATTATTTACTTCTGGCGTTCCCGCTTGTTTACCATGTTGTGGTAACGACGGCGATGCCGAGCTCTTGTTATTTGGACCGTATTTTACAGGGTTTTTAGCTCCAAAACTGACTTTCCAAACAAGGCGGGGAACCAACCAGATCGATCGAATCCTACGGCAGTGGTGGCTGAGGAAGCGTCCTGGGGACGACGACAAGGGGAACCTGCCGCGGCGTCATCAGCCCAGGCGCCTCCCTCATGTCGAGGTCCGCCGGGTGCATGCCAGCGGGGAGCTCCCAGTCGAAGTGGCGCATGAGGCTGGCGACTGCGAGCTCCAAGACCGGCAGCGCGAAGCTGATGCCGGGGCACATCCTCCGACCGGCGCCGAACGGGATGAACTGGTAGTCGGCCCCTCTGAAATCCACGGCGGAGCTGCTGCTGCTGCCCAAGACGAACCGCTCCGGGCGGAACTCCTCCGGCGCGTCCCACGCCGCCGGGTCCCTCCCGATCGCCCACACGTTGACGTAGAGCCCGGTCTTGGCGGGGATCTCGTAGCCCTGCACCACCGCGGGTGTCGTCGATTCGTGCGGCACGAGGAGCGGCAGCGGCGCGTGGAGCCGGAGCACCTCTTTCAGCACTGCTCTCAGGTATTCCATTCTGCTCAGATCCGACTCCGAGATGGCCGGCTGATCGGCGGCGACCACTCGCGCGATCTCGTCCTTGAGCTTGGCCATCACTCGCGGGTTGGCGATGAGCTCTGCCATGGTCCATTCTAGCGTTTGGATTGTTGTTTCAGTTCCGCCGCCTATCATATCCTGCAGAGGCGGCAAGATCAGTAGACATTTCTTGAGAAATTAGAAGAGCGTTTATCCGAAGATTACCTCGAGGGTGCCCTTGATGCGATCGTCTGTGAGCTCGAGCCCATCGCCATCTTCTTCTCTGAGCCGCAGCAGCACGTCCAAGAAGTCCTCATCCTCCTCCCGTACGCCGACGGCCCCCTTCTCCCTGTGCGCGGCCACAATCTCGGACAGGAACTTGTCCCACGCATGGGCCATGTCGTCCAGCTTCTTATCGAGGCCCGTCACCCATCTCACAAACCTCGCCGGCGCGTCGGGCAGCACGTCCTCCGGTTGGAAGCCCACCATCAGCGTCGCGGAGTTACCCATCAGCTGTTTCAGCCTCTCTTGTGTTGCGCCGCCGGCACCGGTGGCCGCGCGGGTGCTCACCGCGTTGGTGTAGCCGTACAGGAGCTCCCTCATCTGCACGGCCTCCCCGCCTCCGCGGCGCGGCGTGTGCGTGCGACGAGCGCCGCCACCTCGGCGGCCCGCACGGGCGCGAACGACTCCGCGCGGCGCTGGGAGAGGAGGTGGACCGTGGCGATCTTCTTGCCCCGGCGCCAGTTCCCGCCATAGGGCGCGAACGACACGTTGTTGCAGCCATACATCATCTTGTCGCCTGACACGCTGTGCGGGCGGGAGGCGAAGGCGAGGTCGTGGTTCCTGAACAGGTCCGCCGCCGCCGCGGCAGTGGACACGACCAAGGTCCGCCGGCGCCCGAGCTGCAGGTAGAGGGGAGGCCATCGCTCCCGCCGTAGCGAATTTGCAGCTCGCGCAGGGAGCGGTGCGCGAGGCGGCCGATGAGGTGGAGGTGACCGATTAGCGGCAGCGACGGGGGCGACGGAGGGAGCTTGCTGCATCGACGGTTCTTGACGGCATACAGGAAGACGATAAGCACGCCGGCGGCCGCGAGCACTTCAGGAAACATCTTGTCCTGCAGTCTGCTGAGTGCGGCTGACTACTACTGATGAAGAAAAGATTGGGTTTCCCTTTGGTGACTACCCGCTGAGGTGTTGAATTTCTATCCGTTACCTGTTGATGGCTGCAGAGCAGCAACTCCAATTTTCGTTTGTTTCCTATCTGCTGCATCTTCAGATGTGACTTCATCCATTGGATTGTCTGGCGAGCCGTGCAATTTTTCGACGCTGAAAAGATAACTAGAAAATCCAAACGAACAGGTTAAAGCTAAAATATTCTCCAAAATCTACAGATAAATTATAGGATTTGTTAAAATTCAGGTGCCTGAAAATTATCTTTCTTTCAGATAACGATTATTGCATATATTCTATGTTAAAATTACGGTTTAGTTTGATGCAATTTCTATAATTTTCTGATCCGAGAATAAAATCCATTAGAAAATAATCACAAACCGAATAAAATATAATATATGTTGGCACAAAAAATCCATTTTTTCTATAGTTAAATAAGAGCAAAAGGTTAATATATGCTAACACAAAGACAATTAGCAAATAATAAACAAACCACAAGAGAACTAACACAGCTTGTGCCACATGGCATGGGCATAACATCGCCTGAATTTTTAGGCACCTGATGTATAAGAAACATGATAAATTATCGCCATCTTATATTACAAAAATATTTATAAATAACTATAAAATACATAAATTACTAATATCTTCTATGGCAAAAATATTTAAATAAAACCAATAAATTCTACATATCTTTATGTCTTATACAAAACTTATTCCACTAGTCTTTCTTGATATGCAATCCATGCATACCATCCCCCACTAGCTATCAATGCCATCTCCTAGTAATAATCATAGTCATGTTATTCCCTAACTTTCTCACTTTCCAATCCAAATTCTTCACAATCTATACTTCCATCATCCCACGATAAGTGTCGTTCTAGCGTCAACCGATTTTCAAACATCTCCAAAAGTTTCCTACAATTTTTTCCAAAGCCACGGGGTTTCAATTCCAACTTGTAAAAATTATTGGGAGAAAACAAATGACACCATTTCAATAACTTCACTCCTAATATAGAAGGCAATTTTACATTAGAAAACTATACTATTTCTAAATTACCGTAACCACTTTTATTATTCTTTCTCTCTTGTAATTTGCATCAAGAATCCTTTCGATTCTTTATTCTTTCCCAAGTCCTTCTATCCTTAGATTGTCTAATCGATGAATATGCGCGGATATATCTGCACCATCGCTCTATTATTAAGAGCGTGGAAATATTGACAGCCAGATTGAGAACTATTGTAGATGGATTTTTCTATTCTTGCCAAAAATTCTAAATAAGGAGTGTTTATTGGAACTCCCAGAGATGCTCTCAACTTTGGCCAAATATATACAGGAGAATGTTAATATTTAGAATACATAATTAACATCAGTACATAGACTCTTAGATCTACTAGATGATACCCCGCGCGTTGCCGCGGGAATTATTGGGAAAATTAAATAGTACTATCTAACAATAACACTATAGTGTTTTGAGAGCTAAATTTTGATAAACATAGGTGTGAGTATGAAAAAGAGCAACAACTATTTTACTAAAGGACTGCTAAAAAAACTGGGTACTGGTCAGTGGAGGCCACCTACCTCACGCATCATCCATCTATATGATAAAAAATGTAAAATAAATTAATTAAGTCATCGTATACTTAAATAAGAAAATCAGCAGTAACTTCACGCGCGCGCAGATAGACGAACGACCTCCCTTGTATCCTCTGCCACTGTCGTATGTATATCGGCTGATCGGCAGAAGCTTCTTCTTCCATCTCGGCCTCACGTAATGGTGCCGGAGAGGCGGCTGCAGAGGTAGTAGCCGCGCATGTTGGGGACGGTCTTCGGTGAAGGCGGCGACGTGGTGTAGTGCAAGGCGTCTCCTCCAGACCCCACGCAACGCGCCCTCCATCCTCGACCTCCTGCTCCGCGCCCATGGCAGCTCATGCCCATGACGCGCATCTCCCCACCCTGGTCATGGCCGCCGCCTCGTAGCATTGCCGGCCTCCCCCTCAGACTCCCGCTGCAGGCTGTGTCAACGTCTGGCAGCAGCTTGAGGATGAAGAGGTCTCATGTTCCTGTGCGACGGCGTCTGCCTCACGTCCCCTTGCGATGGTGATTTAAAGCCATGAGCATGGAGACTCATCGCTTTCTTTCATTAATTGATTATTGGCGGCCTTCTTGATCCAATCCATGAGGACGACTCCTGATCTTTTTACATTGATTGTGGCCTTGTTTATTACTTGAGTGGAGCTGTTACTGGCAAGTGAAGGGGTGGATACGGGACAATGCTGCTCGACCTGCAGAAGACTTTAAAGAGAAAGATCATGTTTTCGTGTTAACGGATGGGACTGGGCCACAGAGGTGACGTGGCTCGCTAGAGTCTAGAGAATTCTCGTAGTGGGTTCCTCTTATTTAGTTATAATAATAGATTCCTTTTTCATAATAAATTTATTTGAAGATATATAAATGTTTTGCTAATATTTTCTACAAATGTCGATACGAATATCATAGCAGCACTTATTTTGTGATCGAGGGATTACATAGGTTCGTTACATAGGTTCCTATTACATATATCAATTGAGATCATGGCGTAGGCCAATTGTCATTGCCCAGACTGTCCAGCCTAGTTCAGGGAGAATCAGGCTAGGTACTGTGGTCAACCAGAGACCGATTTTTTAATCCGCAACTTCTCAGTAGATTTACTTCCGTTCGCATGGAGAGGCACATCAAATTCCTTGTGCTACTGTCGTGCTGTCTGAACGAGCGTCTTGCACTTGGGGACCAGGACAAGGGGAACCCGCCGTGGCGTCGTCAGCCCCGGCGCCTCGCCCATGTCGAGGTCCGCCGGGCGCATGCCGGCGGGGAGCTCCCATTCGAAGTGACCCAGAAGGCTGACGAGCGCGAGCTCCAAGACTGGCAGCGCGAAATTGATGCCGGGGCAGATCCTCCGGCCGGCGCCGAACGGAATGAGCTGGTAGTCGGTCCCTCTGAAGTCCACCGACGAACTGCCGCCCAAGAACCGCTCCGGGCGGAACTCGTCCGGTGCGTCCCACACAGCGGGATCCCGCCCAATAGCCCACACGTTGAAGAAGAGCGTCGTCTTGGCCGGGATCTCGTAGCCCTGCACGACCGCGGGCATTGTTGATTCGTGAGGGACGAGGAGCGGCACTGGTGGGTGGAGCCGAAGCACTTCTTTGAACACTGCCTTGAGGTATTCCATTTTGTTCAGTTCGGGTTCAGAGATGGCCAGCTGATCGGCACTGACAACTCGTGCTATCTCGTCTTGGAGCTTGCTCATCACCCGCGGGTTGGCCATGAGTTCAGCCAGGGTCCATTCCAGCGTTTGAGATGATGTTTCAGTTGCAGCAGCTATCATGTCCTGCAGACGCAAGAATCGAGTACGGATCATAAGGACCAATACTGGAAGTAAACATTTCTTGAAAAAAAATAAAAGAGCATTTCTGCAAAGATAACCTTGATGATAGCTTTGATGCGATCGTCTGTGAGATCGAGCCCGGCGGTGCCTTCTTCCCTCAGCCGAAGCAAGACGTCCAAGAAGTCCTCATCTGCCTCCGCCTCCCCTGCACTGTCGTCCCCCTTCTTGTGCGCGGCCACTATCTCGGACAGGAACCTGTCCCACGCCTCGGCCATGTCTTCGAGCTTCTTATCGAGGCCCGTCGCCCATCTCACGAACCTCGCCGGCGCGTCCGGCAACACGTCCTCAGGCTGGAATCCCGCCATCAGCGACTCACTGCTCCCCATCAGCTGTTTCATCCTCTCTGCTGTTGCCCCGGCGGCACCGGTAGCCGCGCGAGTTACCACCGCGTTGGCGTACCCGAACAGGAGCTCCCTCACCTCCACGGCCTCCCGTGCCTCCGCGGCGCAGCGTGTCCGTTCGACGAGGGCGGCTATCTCGGCGGCCCGCACGGGCGCGAACGACTCCACGCGTCGCGGGGAGAGGAGGTGGACCACCGCGATCTTCTTGCCCCGGCGCCAGCTCTCGCCGTATGGCGCGAACGACACGTTGTTGCAGCCGTACATCAGCTTGTCACCTGACACGCTGTGCGGGCGGGAGGCGAAGGCGAGGTCGTGGTTCTTGAACACGTCCGCTGCAGCGGCGGCAGTGGACACGACCAAGGTCCGCCTGCGCCCCAGCTGCAGGTAGAGGAGGCCACCGCTCCCGCCGTAGCGAATTTGCAGCTCGCGCAAGGAGCGGTGCGCTAGGCGGCCGACGAGGTGGAGGTGGCCGATCAGCGGCAGCGACGGGGGCGACGGAGGGAGCTTGCTGCCTCGACGATTCTTGACGGCATAGAGGAAGACGATAAGCACGCCGGCGGCCGCGAGCATGTAAGGAAACATCTTGTCCTGCTGTCTGCAGGCTGCTGAGTGCTGACTGCAGATGACTAGAGTACTACTGAGGAAGAAAAGATTGGGTTTCCCTTGATGAGTGGTGGCTACCCGCTCAAGTGTTGAATTTATATATCCATCTCTCTTGTTGGTGCCTTGGTGGCTACGGAGCAACAACTCCAATTTTGTTTCCTATTTGCATCTATTGAGATGTGACTTCATCCATGTGGACTGTCTTTTTTTTTTTGAACGTAACGGCAGGAGCTCTGCTTTTCAATTAAGATAGAGAAAAGAGAGTTTTATGTACAAAGGAAAGAGTCCTCCTGGGCAAACAAAACATAGCCAAGGCCCTAAACTCAATAAGTGGGTTTTATGCCCTCTCTAAGCTAGCTCTCTTTTTTTTTGCACAATATCCTCCCTTACTCTGTAGGCCACCTGCATTGGTGGCTCTAAAGTATTGTTGAAAATTCGCCTATTCCTCTCCTTCCAGATGTGCTGGCTTATCTATTGTAATTTTTCGAGACTGAAATAGTGAAATCTCAGGCTGATGCTGCTGCGTGACTGGTCTGAACTCTGAAATCTGAAACTGCTCTTGTTATTATGTTTTGACAATATGAACACTTGGTGATATGGAGCACTTCTTTTGTTTCAGCCTTTTTTCGGTGCGAGAGGGAAGAACAGTGATGTCGTTAACCTCAGCAAATAGCGGTGGCGGCTGTCCTCTATAAATTATCAGTATTTATCTGCAATGTTCAGGACACCATGATACCCAAAACAGTCTTCCATATGGAATTAGATTTTCAAGCTCTGAGTTCCTTTAGCACATTACAGATCAAAAACCAAAGTACAATATTTTTCACTGATGTATACACCAGTACAGTGAAAATGCCACTTGCACAAACAAATTCAGTGCAAACCCAACAACAAAAATGAAAAATGCCATGCAAGGCAAACTCTGTATTGCATAAATTCCACTCCTATGATAGTAGTTGCATCAATCCTACTTGCACCTATCTATAACTTCATCCACTCCATCTTATATATATGTAAATATATACATACCAAGATTCAGAGTTTGTGATGCTCAATGTCTGGTATGACCAGGATTAGGATTGCCAACGAAGTATGCAAGCACTCCTACCAACGGAGCATTGATATAAGTGGTGGGCTCAGATTTCCTGAAATCTGCACGGTCATCCTCATAAGCATCGTCCTCCCCCGGTCCGCCGACCACTGCACCGATCAACGGGTTAGGGTTCGCGCTGGATGAATTGAAGTATGGCGTGCCTTCTTTGCACGCCATCCGTTGAGGATGGTCCTTGATCGAGGGCAATGACGATGCTCGGTGATGGATCCGCTGAGGGTACCGGTCACCGTACCCAATCATATACGACATTTTCATTGGATTGTCTCCTAACAGGTAATCAACCTGCAGATATGTACAGATACATTCGAAATGTTCAGAGAACAATCTGTCAGTTCCACTTGACTGGATATCAGCGAGCCAGGAATGTAGGAGTATGGCGAAAAGTGTCAGAGATATTACAATACCTGTTTTTTGGCCTGCAGCTGAAGAGTTACAGGGCCGACTGAAAAGTCTCCACAGTTGACAGTATGAGAGGACTTGGAGAGGTACTTGGCGTAAGTTAGAAGAAGGAAGGAGATGGAGGTGACATGCTGCATGTTGCTGCCTCCAGGCTTGTAGATCATGCCCCCAGGGGTGTATGTGATATGCGGCGAAGACGACTCTGGAATGAGCGTGCATATGAAGCTGTCTGCAAACCCCTTGTAGGACTGCAAAGATAGCGTGTCGCCTTCTATGAACTCCTGCAAAGCAATCATAGTCCCCATTTTCTTGTACCAATCAGTTCTGCAGTACTGATTTATCAGCATAATCTGCATTCAGGAATTGAAGGAGATGGGTGGAAACAGCCCGTAACCTTGGAAACAAGGACGTTGAGTCCGGCATGCTTGTTGTCCCACCCGAACTCGTTACTGCTGTCTTCTGCACCCAGGGTCTTGCCATTGTTCTGAATGTACTGGAGGAATGTGTCATCCTTGGAGGCTCTCCTTAGCCATGCTGCCCCCCAGAGAAGCTCATCCTGCCAAGGATTTCAGTATGCTTTAAGACATCAGCTTGATTCAATTCTGAACTTCTGTTGTTCTGAATGTTCTCGGCTTATATTGAGCCTCTTCTTCTGTAAAAATTGGCACACAGATCCTTTTTTTTCCACGAGCAGGTTCGTACCCATATTTCGGCACACAGATCATTTGTATGTTTGGAAAAAAAAATGTTCTGAATGTTCTAGCAGTGGAATATGTGGAAACAGCCTTCAATTCTCATCAATTTTATTTTTACTACCTCCGTCCCTGAATACTGCAACTCCTAGAATCCGTGCCAGTCAAACTTTTTTAACTTTGACCAACTTTATAGAAAAAATCATTAATATCTATGATATAAAATATATATCTTATGAAAATACATTGTATGATAAATCTAATGGTACTAATTTGGTACTATATATCTTAATGTTTTTTTCTAAAAATTTGGTCAAAGTTTAAAAAATTTGACTTAAGACAACTGTAGAAGTTGCAGTATTCAGGGACAGAGGGAGTATATGAGCATAGGTTTTGATGAAATGTTGCATGTTGGCCCACACTAGGTACACTGACAATATGCGCTGTATGTTTGGGTGCCAGCAATGAAACTCGACTTTTTGTTGATATGCACTGTTCCCACTGTGTGTGTTTAGTTTCAGAAATAGGGCCATTCGTCCTCTTCTAGCTCCTCACTTCATTTTTTGGAATGAAATTGGTTAATTCACGAGCCCATAAACAATTAATTTGTATAAACATGAAAAATTGAGCACCAAAGATTCATGAAATGGGTTCATGATGTACAACTCATCTATGAAAGTGTGGTTCCTCAAACCAAACACTCATTTCGATGGCTGGAACCTTGGTTCCCTCATCTAAAAAAAACACTCATTTCGATATCAATCACGTATCATGTCCAACCTTTTCCTTTGGGGCAACACATAATACATGAGCAATATGTGATACGTGCCAGACGGGAATCAGCCAAAATTGCTAGTGTTTGGCGGAAATTCTGGAATAGAAACTTCAAAGTTTATTGTTCCATTCGAAAACGGCAATCACTTGTGGTGTCTGGCGGAAATTCTGTTATAGCTAGTCTATCTCTGTTTTAGCTATCTCACTGATGCTACTATTTTTAAGGGCATGTTAGCACATCCGAACAAGCTAAGGACCAATATCAAGGCATTTTTTTTTTGGTCCATACACATTTTAGCCATTATTCCATGGTCTAGATGCAAGATACTAACAACGTAGAAATGACACGAAACTCCATTCTCTAGGATTTTTGCTATTTGTTTTATTTATCAAATGAGAAATTTTACGATATATATAAGATCGGACGACGAAAAAATAGGAGAGACAGAAATTGTCTGGTGAACTATGAACTAGTACTACTACCGATTTCCAACAAACGCTACTGCAACTGCAATAGTGTCTTGCTGCTGTGTGTAGGCAGTCAGGCAGAGGTGCCGAGGTGATGTCGCCATCTGGTCACAGAGGCAAGGAAACGAGACAAGCATCTCTGACCTGGTAGCCATTGAAGTCGCAGTAGAACGGGCAGCCCGCTGCCCTGAGGCCTGGGTCATCGCTGTACGCGCCCTTGTACGTGTCCGCGAACAAGAACGCCTTCCTCGCGCTCGTGAGCAGCGTCTCGGCGTACGCCGGGTCGGCATCCCGGAACACCATGGACGCCGCCGCCAATGCCGCCGCCGTCTCCCCCGCGATTTCCGAGCCCGGCCGCCCCGCGCTGACGTTGTACACCGTGCGATCCGTGTCCATGTCCTCGGGCCTCTCCCAGCAGCCGTGATCCTTCCACGGATCGCCCACCTGCATTGCCCGTGCACAGCACTCTCAGCTCAGCGACCCCTGCCTGCTCTGCTGCGATGCGACATGAATGGAATGAAATGAACGTGGCAGGCCGGGCAGTGCACAAGCACAACAGCAATGCCGCGCGCTTGCCTGCAGGAAGATGACGCCGGGGTGGGCGAGCGTCTTGAGGAGGTAGTCGGTGGCCCAGCGGACGGCGGCGGCGGCGTGGCGGCGCTCGTCGCGCGGCATGGAGTCGCCGAACTCGATGACGCTCCAGGCCAGCATGGTGGTGGTGAACGCCATGGGGAAGCCGAACTTGACGTTGTCGCCGGCGTCGTAGTACCCGCCCTCCAGGTCGACTCCGGCCGCGGCGCCGTCCGACACGCCGGAGTCCCCGCGCCACGACGCGCGCTGGCCCCGCGGCAGCCGCCCCGACCGCTGGCCCTCGAAGAAGAGGATGGACTTGGCCAGCGCGTCACGGTAGTCGTGCCGCTCGGCGGCCGGCCAAGGGAAGTGGAAGAAGGAAGCCGAGCAGGATGGCACGAGCCACCGTGCCGCGAGCAAGTACGCCAGTAGGATGTGCACGCATAAATGGTGGACGACGGGAGACGAGCGAGGAGCAGAGCAAGGCGCCATTTTTTCCCAGCTTGCTGCTGCTTGACTGCTTCTACTCAACACTAGCTCACTGTCACCTGCTGCGCATCTTTGGTGTTTCGGCGCGTATTTATAGGGAGCAGCAACATGTCAAAATGCACATGCTTCCTACTGACAAAATTGTTATACACTGCTCTTTTTATCCATGACATTGGTAACTTCAGCATTGGTGGTGCTCTTGCATGTACTGATGTACACTGGACTGCATACACGCACACACAACATACTGACGTGGCCCAGGCTATTTATGCTGTTAGTGTGGCTTCATTCAGTCGATGTGTTAAGTAGAAACCACTGGTGATGAGTGCCATCAATATATATACCTGGTTGTATTGTAGGGGTTGTGTGTATTTTCAGGGTCTGGCTGGGTTTCTCTTGGATTGATGGTAGGCGAATGTGTGGGGTAGTTATTAAAAGACAAAAGGCTGGGGTCACGGGAGTGGTGGTAAGAAGAGGTGAGGCCAAAGGATTCTTCAGGATTCTTGATGGCCTACACGGGCAACCAGCAGCTACGGGACACGATGTGGTCACATGCAGCGGTTAAGATAGCGGATGGAAGAACTAGACCACTAGTCCACATACGTAGGACCATCCTTGTTAGATCCTAAACTGGCATTGTTTTCGAGCATCGGAGCAGTAAAGATTGCGCTTCATTCCATGATTTTCAAATAAAATTGTGATTTCTGATATGTCTAACTTTTAAGGAAAGCCAGCTTAGACTTTTGGTTGAAACTCGATTGGTTGGACTAAGTTGTAGCTGTTGTAATGTCCTTGTAGTATTATTGTTTTGGAGTAACATATGAAAGAGAGTGTTTCATTTGTCAAGTCTCGGCTCATGTTAGATGCACTATATATGAACTTTGTCCGAGCAAAAACATGAATGGTTGCCACAATTAAGCATAGGTCAGTTCATAGGATTTCTTGTAGTAGAGCTTATCCATCGACACTATTTATTGTCGCTTTTTCTTTTACTTTATTTTTAAGCATTTCAGGCGATCATTTGACATGATTTATAAAAAATAATGTGGATGTTCAAAAAAAAGCCTGAGGAAGCTAAAGAGGGTGGAAGTCAACATATTTCATAGGCTTACTTTTCGTTCTCAATGTCCAAGTCCTATCCAGTAAGATGTGTGGGTCAGGCCTATTCTTCTAAGGCCAGCAGAGGTGTTGCCCCCCCTCAACCAAGCACGGCAAATGTTTTTATATTACCCCTATATAGCACAATAAAATATCAACTCACACAAAAACCACATTAATCTTGTCCGATCGGTTATGGAAACTGATGTGAATGAAATATGAAAATGGTCAAAAACGTAAACAACCATTAGAGGGAGCACCCAATCATCCATAATATAACAATATATATATATATATATATATATATATATATATATATATATATATATATATATATATATATATATATAAAAACAACTACCTTTCCAATATAGATTTCTCCTAGGTGCAAAAGAAGTCCGACATAGAACGACATGGGAACGGATATTGTCCAACCGTCCTATGAGCTACTAGAGCGTAATAACAGACCAAGACATGTTGTGTGCTACAACCAACAGCTAGTAATCACTATAGTAAGAACAACTAACATGTGGTCAGTCTGTTAAGACGAGAGCTAACATCGTGGTTATAGTTAAGGTATGCAGATAGAGCCACCTTTTGAAGGAGGTCATCCTAGACCCTCTATGTTTCTTCACCATTTTGGTCACCATTACAAACTGTAGCACGTTGTTCTTGTTCGGCACTTTATTCATGAGTGAGCTTTAGTGCGTGTCCTTGAGGGTGCGGACGACATTGTTGAGGGCACCGATGATGCATGGGTGCTGCAGCATTGCCACGTGCGCCTTTGGTCTACGCCCCTCCATGGGAAATGATGATTGACGAATCGTATACTCTTTCTTGCACCAGAAGTTGGGGGCCATGCCCCCCCCCCCTCCTTGGCTCCGCCCTCATGCCGAGCATTTGCATGAGCCAACATACTCGACTCATACTGCCCCCCACTCCTTGGAATGCTTGCTTATTCTTATGCTTGGTTCATGAACAATCACACTTGTGAAATTGTTGCAATCATTATGGTTATACCTTTGCCAACATGGTTATACTGCACATAAAGTAGGTGTTATATCTCTTTACAAATGCATTGTTATATATAGTGCATGTAAAATAGACACTATTATACCTCTTTATCAATAGTGCGCGTAAAGTAGGTGTAGATGTAGTTAAGCACAGTGATAGAGGGCCCTTCCAAATATGCTCCGTGTAACTATGGTCGTTAATCGTTACCTATAGTTAACCATTGCCTTGTGACGTTTGCTAACTCCTACGAAAGAGTTGGATCCATTGGATCCTCCATCAGACAGTTTTAAGTGACAAAGGACAACTCGCTCACTGATGCAGAGTCGTGAGCGTAATTCTAACAGTGAATGCACCGAAGCAACTCACTCACGCTGATGCAAAGAAATAAAGATCCCCCTTGCTTTTCTGCTGACTCCATCCCCTTGCTTCTGTATCTCGCAAAGATCAAGGCCAAGTCGGAGTTTCACGATTGCACTCAATCGCTGCAACGCCGGCCAGGCCATCCATCCCCAATTCCCCATGCATGCAATCATCGTGTGTGCATGCATTGGCAGAGCCTCCAATCCAGCAAGAGGACAAGCCACAAATCCTGCCGATCTTCGTGAAAACGTTGGTCCGTCCGAGAGGGGCGCGGCGAGCCTGCAGCTTCTCGTTGGAAAGAGGAGGAATGGCCGGCGGCGAATATCGACGATCGCGACCGCGTAACTCGGCGCAACAACCGACCAGATACGGATACGGCAAATGTGCGACGTTTGCCGAGAAAAGGGAGCTGTTAAGGTTGTCGAATTGGGAGGCCAGCGCAGCAGAGAGTGCTCTCTCCTGCTGGATGTTGCCACCGGCACAAAAGGAACCAGCGGATGCGGAGGACCATTTGCTGCCCATGGGGACCCTGTGGACTGTGTGGTCCGTGTCGTTCGGAAATGCAAGCCTGCTAAGCACGTAAGGGACAAATCGAAACTCGAAAGTGTATTGAGTGGTGCGTGTAGATCATTGAGGTCATCAGAGCACAAATGTACCGACTCATGGCAATTAAATTCTAGTATATATCTCGTGGATTTTCAGCTTCGTCTAGATGACACTTGCTGTGCCATTCAGTGGTAATTAACTGATATATGAAGAGTGTGGTGCCCCAAAATCTCAAATAATCAACCACGCTGCTTTCGGGCGGGTCCTGATCCATTAGGTGATGATAGTAATATACTCCCTCCATACTCAAATTAGTTGACGTTTAGGACATGATTGTGCTTACCAAGGAGTCATTAATTAGGGGATAGTTTTTTCTGTCTGCCCCTATTAAATAGGGAAGCGGGTGCATAGTAGTCCCTCCATACTCAAAATTATTAACGTTCTGAGCACTGGCGGAGCGTCGTTATGGCCATAGAGGGCTCCGGCCCCCCCTTGCCACGGACAGTTTTCTGTAGAGCACAAGCAATTGAGCATAGAAATTAGTGTACTCCCTCCATATTGGTAATAGAAGTCATTTAGGACAGTGACACGGTCTCCAAAGTATAACTTTGACTTCATATTTTTATAAAAATATTCATCACAAAGTGATATATTTATACTTTTATGAAAGTATTTTTTAAGATAAATCTATTTATATGGTTTTCACATTTCTAAACTTAACAACTTAAAAGTTATTCATGATTTATGTTCTCAATGTTTGACCCAAACCTTGTCCAAAACGACTTCTATTTTCTATACGGAGGGAGTAGTACGTGGATTTGGTGTGTTGGGACACCTCACGCCGGTCTCCAAAACCGTCAGTTTTTAATAGTGAATGCCATGCATCGCTGCCGCGTGCACACACATTTCTCTCTTGCCTTTATGCTATTTTTTTGTACTACTAAGTAATTGATGAGATGGTTGCTAGCTCTACAAATTGGCCCCCTCTACCTATTGCTTCACGCTCCGCCACTGGTTCTGAGCCAGGCTTGTTTTCAGAAAGGATGACGTCCCACCGTTGCCGGGTGTACTTTGGACGCGAGTACCCCTTGGCCGACGCCCCGTCGTTCCGCTTTCACTCGTCATTAATCACAACATTAATTGCAGCACGCAGAGCTGGCTCGCCTTGGAAAATCAAGCGAACGGCAAAAATTGCAGCCAGCAAGGATCGAACCCGCGTCCCCAGGACTTCAGCCTCGCCACGCTAGCCATCTGAGCTGTGCTTGTTTGTTGTGTACTCCCTCCATACTCAAATTAGTTGACGTTTAGGATATGATTGTGCTTACCAAGGAGTCATTAATTAGGGGATAGTTTTTCCTGTCTGCCCCTATTAAATAGGGAAGCTCCCTCCATACTCAAATTAGTTGACGTTTAGGACATGATTGTGCTTACCAAGGAGTCATTAATTAGGGGATAGTTTTTCCTGTCTGCCCCTATTAAATAGGGAAGCGGGTGCATAGTACACAACAAACAAGCACAGCTCAGATGGCTAGCGTGGCGAGGCTGAAGTCCTGGGGACGCGGGTTCGATCCTTGCTGGCTGCAGTTTTTGCCGTTCGCTTGATTTTCCAAGGCGAGCCAGCTCTGCGTGCTGTAATTAATGTTGTGATTAATGACGAGTGAAAGCGGAACGACGGGGCGTCGGCCAAGGGGTACTCGCGTCCAAAGTACACCTGGCAACGGTGGGACGTCAACCTTTCTGAAAACAAGCCAAAGGCTCAGAACGTCAATAATTTTGAGTATGGAGGGAGTACAACAGTATGTTGATACTAAATGCGAGCAGTTCACCTACTCAAGAAGCGACACCTGGGTCCTCGAACACTTTTTCAGGATCAAAGGTTGCAATCCTGGTAGATCTTCCTTAAAAAAAGCCTGTGGGTCGATTGATCGAAAGCACGCGCTTTGTCACGGAACAGGCCTCCGTTTTGCGAGACACCATGCGTGACACTACTGCCGGGCAGGCAACAGCCTGCGCAGGTCTTTGCGTGCGAGAGTCCAAAGCTTAATATCCCGACGATGGAGTCGAAAAAGAAAGCGACCAGATCGCTGCAAAAAACGCCGGCGTTAACGCTGTCACAGATGCCACAGTTCGCCACCGACGACGGATCACGGGCCGTGGTGCGTTGGTGGTGCGGCGTGCGGCGCACAACGCGCACCGGCGCACGGCACGAGAGAGGGAGGAGGGCGCGGCGGCGGCGCACGTACGCGGCCCAACGATTCATGCGTCACGTCACGGCAGAATGAATCGCAAGCGCCACGTACGCTGGCGTCGCATGGCCCCGTTGTCATCGGGCGGCGCTCGCCGTGTTTCCTTTGCTGCGGCCCTCGCTTGTTGGCCCGTTTCCGCACGGAGGTGGGGCTTATTGTGCGTCTTCGTCATCCGGGGCCGCGGCCCGCTGGGAGTGAGGGCCTCGCCCCAACAGAGTACTAGTACATGTTTGACCGTACAGTTGGCCAGCTCGTGACTACGAAAGTTCATCCGTCAATTCCCTCTTTTTTTTTTTCTTAACAAACCCAGTTAATTAAAGAAAAAAAAACAAGCTGAACTGGAACATGTCTATATTCATAGAAGTACAAATAGATCCAAACATATTTATAGTATGACTATTTTGTGTCATAAATGATGATAATCTTCTACAATCCTTATTGACCAAATTTAAAATGGTTTGACTTCAGAATAAAACTAGAATATATTTCCTTTTTTAAGTTAAGCCCTTTTTTTCAATGAGCCAACAATAATAATTGGTATTTTACTAAATTTATGTGGGGAATATTGAATTTATTTTCTCCAATTAAGATGGTGATTTCAGGTCTCGAGAATTATCATGAATAATTTATTCAGGGACAGATAACTTGTTTCCTGAATGGTATCATAACAGAGGGACTACCTGATTTAGTGAGATTGGCACGATCCTATCCTTAACCTACACGCGAATCAAATATTCTTTCTGCTACTTCCACGTTTTGGAAAACTGGAAGTCCACTGCTCACAGCTTCAGCTCTGCCTATACGCAGACCTCCAAAATGAAGCCACTGTCACGCGATAACCAGACAGCTGAATCGACGAGGTACACCTACACGCACTTGCAAACAGAAAGTACATATGCTGACAGCACATCCAGCCACCCAGTTAAGGAGGCAGACGAGCAGTTGAACGCGAAACAAAACCGTTCTGATCTGAACCCGGCCGACATCTCCAATCCTAGCTAGTGGCAACTTGTGTACGTCAAAATTCGGGAGGTGCAACGACTCTTGATTCATGTACATACATGTGGCATTAGTACAACAAGAAGAGCAGTGTGACATCTGAGCTGGGTGCGGGTGGTGGGTGGGTGTTAATCCGCAGTGAGATGATGCTGGAGCTAACTAAAATATTTGGATTTCAGGGAAAGTCAACCGTATCCCCGCTCATGTGAGGAGCGGCAAGCCGGAGCGAGGAGATCGTACGTTCTTGGCGGCGTCAACTAACTTTGATTTTATTCCCACTACTAATCATGTCCAGTCTTTGTGTAGATGGAATCGTACTTGCATTGCCTCATTCAGAATTCAGAATTGCGTCATCGCCTTCGTCAGCTTCTCGCCACTTGAGCTTGCTATGTGCAGCAGCAGTGCAAGTTTAGTTGGGATGATGATGCCTCTGCATATTCTGAAACCAAACAGACAGACAGCTAATGAGTTTCTTACTTACGACTACTACTACAGCAGAGGGAAAGAAAATATGAACACGAGTGCAATGAACACGAGTGCAATGTTCAGCGGCGACAAAAAAGGAAAAAATGTTCCAGTTCGAGTTTAAAGTTTGATAAACACGTGGATGTTTTCTGTTGCTGTTATGATGTTGTTTTTCGCGTAGTTGATTTGATGTGTGATCAATGCTACATTGCTACTGCCATGTACGCATATCGTTCCTCCCTTTTTTTCAAAAACAATATAGAGCAGGTTCGTGCCCTCAAAAACAAAACAAAGATATTGATTAATTCTTTTTTGAACACAGGAAAAGAAGAACGTCTTTCCGAGAACATATTAGAGCTTATTCATTGATCCATTCAGTGCGACCTCATGCGGAGTAGAAACAGCGTAGTATGTAGGAGTATTTCCGAACACCGTCCCTCACCTATGTCATTCTCTGTTCTTTGCGGCGCGGCACGCTTGTCAGGCGTTGGAGCTCAACCCTCTGGCCTCGCACGACCGCATCACCCTCATCCTCTTGCACGAGGACACGAACATCCTGCAATCCAAAACCAAACCAAACACGTGCATTCGCCATTTGTTAGAGCCTGTCATCTTTACTCGCTCCAATCGCCCAATATGTAATGGCACTCGCAGTGCAGTTCAGTGAGGGTGGTGCTTACTCCCACGGCACGTCGCCGACGAGCATCCAGTCGCCGTCGCCGTCCTCATACACCACGGCGTGCTCCCAGTCGCCGTACCCGTCCATCAGTCCTGCGCGAAACGAGGCATGAATTCAGGGCGTGTTTGGATAGTGTAGAAAAAGTTTTGTCTGTGTCACATCGGAATGTCGGAGAGATGTCGGAAGGGGGTTTTAAATATTAATAAAAAAACAAATTACAGAACTCGTCAGGAAACGATTTTACAAAATTTTTAAGTATAATTAATCCGTCGTTAGCGAATGTTTACTGTAGCACCACATTGTCAAATCATGGACTAATTAGGCTTAAAAGATTCGTCTTGCAAAGTTATCGCAATCTGTGTAATTAATTATTTTTTTAGACTACATTTATTACTCCATATATGTGTGACTAGATTCGATGGGACGGGGCAAAAAATTTGCCAGGGGAATCCAAACACCCCCTCAGTTGCCATTCTCAAGAACGTCTGATCGATCTCGCGCAGCATAGCACTAGCAGCAGCAAAGCTTACCGATGGAGCAGCAGCAGAAGAGCTCATTGAGCGCCTCCACGAGCTCGCCGTAGTCGTCGTACGCCGCCACGTCCACCTTCCGCAGGTACGGCGTGCCGTCCATGCTCACCTTCACGAACGCTTGCATCCTGCTCGCAATCAACGTCGGCCGGTCAGACAGGCAGAAGAACCACGTGCATGCCACCCAGGCCACTCCAGTCAACACGCGACCAGGTCAACCGAGAAATGCGGCAGCCGGCAGGACCAAGGAGATCGAGCTAAACAACAACGTACATGGCGGAGGACGACGACGGCTGCTTCTGGCCGTTCTTCCTCGCTCGTCTCGCCTTGCGCGCATTGACGCCCGGCGGCCCCAGCGTCAGCTCCGTGAGGTCCACGCCGTCGTCGCCGCCGTAGCCCGCCATGCGTTCCAGGCTTTCTTCAGCTTCGTCGTGCTCCGTCCCCAGTCGACGGAGGCCCGTGTCGAGGAGGACGAACGGCGACAGGCTGAGGACTTGAGGTTTGCAGCGTGGACTGCTGGTGGAATGGAAGTGATCGAGCTCGGACTCTGGGCGGCCCCGGCATATATACCGTTGGTGCGGCGGCGGCGGCTCACAGGGAGATCCTCTGTGGAGGGAGGGAGCAGGCGGCATCGTGTGCCAGGCAGGCAGGAAGATACGATACGGCGGCGGTGACTGTGGCTGCAGAGGATCCGGTTTCCGGTTGGGTCGTTGGGGGCGGGGACAGGCGCACGGCTGCGGAGCCTGGCGGGAGCGCCGGCGGTTGGGTTGGGTGCGGGCAGGGCAGGGCAGGCACCGCAGCCGGCCGGCATGAACCCCGGCACGGTGTCCGTCGTGGGGCCGACCGGTCCTTGCCAGGTAGACGCCCTGGTCTCCTGCCTCACGGAGCGTGCCACCGTGGCTGCCCACACCAGAATCTGGTGTGGCGTCGTTGCGGTGTAGCCAAAGCCCAAAGCTCAGGCGCTCTCTGGTTATTAGTCCAGAGGCAGCCTAGTCCTAATTACGGCCCGCTTAATTATGACGATACTCCATTAGTATTAGAATTCTGACATTCTGTACGACTGAGGACTAGTATATTCTTGGCAGGTTGTACTGCTATGGATTTCAGTGGCGATTCTAACGGAAGGCTGCAGCGGCAGACGATCAGTACAACCTGGTTACTATGGATGAATAAAATACTCCGAATGACCCCGAACAAGATGGTTTTACATTCACTAATGTTCATACTTGTAAAGAGTAACCCTACTCATACCGCAAAGACTCTTCGTTGTTCAAGTACTACAGCTGCCAATATCCATCAGTACGCAGAGTAGCTAGCTATTTGGGCTGCCAAAGGAACGCATTAGCCTATTACAATGGACCATGGTCCACGGGAGCCGCCACAGTAGATCCGGACTGTGGCGAGGGGGTAGGGGGACAGCCGGCTACGTGACACTACAGATTCACGCTGCTGAAGACCCCGAGTCGCGTATGTGCATGCACGCAGACGCAGGACGCAGGACGCCGCCGGGGGCCGGCCGGCGGCCGCAGCAAAGCAATCCAGCAACGTGCCCGCACCGCACGAAGCCAACTGGGCTTCCTCCTCCCCTGCGCGTGTCTCGCAGCCCGCGGCAGCCGCTGGTCCCCGCGGTGCCGGGCGCTGGCTCGACAGCGCGAGGCCTCGCCGCCGCCGTGTCCGGCAAAGCGCGCACTGCTAGCCCCTGCTCCTCGCGGGACACGAGCATCGTGCTCCGCGCGCGCGCGCGACCGGGCGCTCAGCTACAGTTCGTTCGGATGCACCACCGGGTTGGCGGCCTACGTGACCGTGCCTGTCGCAGGCGCGCGACGGGGATTGGCCGGGGCGGCGGGGGCGGCGAGATAGACGAGCGGTGCCAGTGCGCGTGGATTTCCGCGGTGCCCCCTGTCCTGGCGCGCGCCCGGTGTCGTGCCCCTGCTGGGGAGCAGCGGGTGCGTGTGGCGGCTGGTCATTTGTTTGCGCTCGCGCCGCCCCGAGACTACACGCGCGGCGGTGTGCGATTGTTCGCGCCTCCCGCTGCCGCCCGGCAGAGGATTAACCTCGTAGCGCGCTGGTGGGAGTGGCATCGCTTGGGGAAAAACTCCCGAGTTTTGTAAGACATCCAAGAACCTTTTCATGCAAACCATGTTTTGACTGGAAACTATACTTGGAAACGAACGTTTGACCGGGCCTCGGTCTCAATGCCGTGAAACGTGTCGACTGGACACACCCTAAACGCAGTCTCATCCCATCATTACGTCTCAAGCTGTTGCTCCAGCAGTTGCCCATAGATTTGGGAGAAAACATTCGACTGTACTCATCCAGTTGGGATATACTCCTATATATAAGCGTGCAGTTACTGTGGTATTTTAATTCCTTACCATGATTAAATATTTCGATAGAACAGTACAATGTATAGATATTGTATTCACATTGATTTTCTTTTAAAATTAGTATTTCCACAGGCTATCTACAACTGCACAAGATATGCTGTGGACAAGTAACACAAAGGGAAAAGAAGATATTCACAGGTATACACACTCAGTCACCTCATCAGAGGGTAGCCTATCACGCTGTCACCAAGCATGTTGCATGCCACTAAAAACCTAATTAAGTAAACAAGATTGGCTGACACTTCAAGAATAGTTTAGCTACTGAAAAAGATTTAAGCCAATGGATAGGTTCTCGCCCTAGGAACTTGGATATTTTTCCTATTCTCAGGAATGTGCCCTATTTCTAGTGGAAGCTTAAGTACTTGGAGGCTTGGAGCAGCAGCGTATTAAAATGAAATACATGTGTGTGACCTTATTTTTATGATTCGAATGAACAATGAAGTTGAAAACAATTCGAATGAAGTTGACGCAGGAGCAAAGGATGAGGTGGAAGTGGAATGTGTGAAGTTTCGAGATTGATTAGGTGCTTTGGTACATCTCATTATGGAACTCTTGTAAATGCCTCAACCATGTAAACTGGTGGCCTTGTTGTAGCCACGTGTCACGATACATGACGCATACTCCTACCAGCAACTGAACTGCTACCACAGAAAAATGAGCGGCTATTAATCTTTTGTACAGTTTCTAATGGCACACAATATTCCGACTCCAAGGCACAGGCGGCAGCCGATGCGCTTCTATACATGAGTTCTAACGATCGCTAACTTGAATGCAAATGGACAGTAATACGGTCTAGGGCACAAGCCGAATTGAGATGCGGTCGTTAGCTCCAACTCTGCTAGAAATATACTTACTAATAATAATAGTAACAGAGAGACCACTGAAGAACCCCAGTTCTGAGCCCAGGAGCTCCTATAGAGCAGTATATGTAGTTGAAATGCATTCCGATCTTCCAATGTTTACTTGCTGGCATCTCTTTCGGAATTGCTTGTTGGCACCACCCCTGGAGAATCATGGTTGTTCACACTAAGATCCGCCCCCTGAGTCTGGAATTGCCATCAGGAACAATTGTTACAAGATCGAAATTGTAAGTGCCTGAAAGTTGCCCTAAAGTGCACTACACATATAACAAGACATCAACCGCAATGAACATGACGGACCTGGGAATTTGATCCTTGCCCATGAGTACGAACTGGTCGCATATTAAGATCGATCATTTTTGAATCAATGTTACCCTGGTCATCGCAATTGCCATCAGAGGCTGGATCATCGACATTATGGTGGTTTGCCATTTGCTCCTTGGGTGCCTTCTGGTCTCTCTGGTTTTCAGGATCTTTGATTTCCATAGGCACGTCATCCATATGACCTGGTTTATCTCCTGGAAACTAATCATAGCTCCCTATTTTGAGAACTATAAAAATACAGGGAGTAGCAACCCAGATCAGTTAAAGAGTAAAAACTTACTTCAACCCTTTGCCTTAGGAGCAGGTATCTTCCATGGGTTCGTTTACCACCAACATGAACGGTCATATCACAGCTCAGGCAAAGTGAGGTGCCATCTATCTCACAGTAGAAGAAAGCTACATTGACAGGGAAACAATGTGAACCTAGCAATTGAAAGATTTATTAATTAATCTACTAATTGTAAAATAAGGGATTCAAGAATCAAAAAGAATACCAGGTGAATTTTCACATATATCACAACGTGCCAGTTTATTAGGGTCTGCAAGCCCAACTCTCACATGCCGACTAGCAAGCTTGTTGCACATGTGTACCTGCATCACAACACGAAAGGGTATTGATATAGACACCACTTTGGTCAAACAGGGAATCTTTATTCAATATATCAGTATGAATCCACATCTAAAGATAACTCCAGATTTCATCAGTTTAATACTGAATCAATTAGCTAGTTTTCCATCCTCAATTATAAATGTTTCCATATACATGTGACAATTTGTCATCAGCATATAAGAAACACACACACACTACGTGTGTTTTTCTCAACAGGACACAGGTAGCATTATCAAGAAGCAAATTTTGGACTATGCAACAAATAACTACAAAGGTATATATTTTTTTCTGATACAATCAAGTCAGATTACTACAGCAAAGTATTCACTGGTACTTTTTGAGACAAAATGTAACTGCACTAACCTCAAATAAACAAAAGGTGCCGGGGATGAGACCCAGAGAGAGAGAGAGAGAGAGAGAGAGAGAGAGAGAGAGAGAGAGAGAGAGAGAGAGGGGCTAAATTTTGAAGGAAATATTCCCTCCAGTAAGAAAAACAAAACTTGCCAATGTATATCTCTGACCCTAATTCCTTCTAGAACACAATCCTTCAGATTTTCCACAAATATAAATCAAATGTTTTCAAGCTAATAAATAATTTAAAAATTATTGATGTTTGCAGATTTAAAGGTTTGACTAAATGCTGTCCTAAACAACACATTTTTATGGCCACAGTGAGTAATTCTGTATAAGATGGGATTTTCCAGTAAAAATGATTTATGAGATGCTAATAATGCAAATTAGCCTTAAGGTGCAATTGTACCACATAACAACATCATTAAAAAACCAGACAACCGAATTAGCATTTTCATAATCATTGCCAAGGCTCATTTGAAGCCTGAGGTCAAGTACACACTGCTTGGCAAATGAATCAAAACCATTCTGAAATGTGAGCTAAAATGCATCAAGATGCCCCAGCAACCTGGGAACTTTTATCGAGAAAAAAAATTAGGTTGAAGGATCTATATATTTCTCCTGGACAGAATCTCTATTCTTGGTAGTGATACCTACACCTAGAATCATCCCAAGCATACCAAGTCAATTGTTCAAGTACATATGTCTTGAGTAGGAAAAAGATATAAAGTATAATTTCAATCATCCAATGGCCTGCCAGGCTGGATTTCAATTGTAGTCCCAATAGGGACTATTTGGATAGACATGGATTTAACCCAACCTCGTAGGACTGGTGGGTAAGCTAGTTCTTTTGCCTGCAATCAAAAGGACTCTTGTTGATCTTCCTCCACTGCAACAAGGCCTATAATTTGGGAAACTCCCATTCTTTTCATTGGATGAGTGTGGACCATAAAGGACTGCTAGTCCTGCGGCGCTGCTTGTTTTCGTCTAAACTCACCTCACAATAAATGCTTTAGAAAATCTTTCCTGGAAAGGTGGGCTAGTCTTCTATGGCCATGCACATATCAGCAATCAGTAGGATAAGCACTGACATATATACCAAAGTAACCACATTTAGCAGCCTAGTGAACAGACCACAGCTGAATTATTCTTTACACAACAATCAGATTTAGAAGAGGATTTTTTCTCTCTGCTACATGCATGCAATCAGCATATGGTAAGTCTGAAAAGAAAATGTTACTGATAGACATCAGGATTTGCAGATGACAACAGTGTGATTTAAAATACGAAGACCACCGGCAATGGAAGAAATGGTAGCTTTAAACATTCTTGAAAAGGAATTTCCCAACCCACTGCAAGACAGTGAACACAAAATAGACAGGACGAGCACTTCAAGGGCGAATCAAGATTTTGGGCACGTTTGGACTGCGCCTAGGGGCGCCACGCCAAGGTCATGGCCATGCCAAAAAGTTTCAGGGAACAAATCATCTGACAAAGTTTTGGTGAGGTTTGGCATAAAAATGACTTGCCATGGTGTTGGCAAGATGCGGCGGCACCATAACTCTGGCAGCGAATCAAAACACTGGATGGAACTACGGCGTCGGAGGTGTGACAGGCTGTGGCGCTGTTTGGTTAACAAACCAAACGCGCCCTTTGTGAGGACATAATAGAAAAGGAAAATTTATTTTGCCAGGGTCTTAAGTAATTGACGCGATCAATTTGCATTACTGATTTTTAATTAAGCAAATATATTTATCACATAATGAGATCTCTCAATCGCTTGACATCAGTATATGACCAAGTCCACTAGCATCGAGCAGCCCTCGAAATGGAATCATGGTTCTAAATTTTAACTCACAACACAAATGCTGATAACTTTAGTAGCATCCAGAACTGGCAATATACGAGTACATTACACTCCATGTTCGTATTCCTTTCAGCAACTGCCCTAAACAGAACATAGAAGTGTAAATATTCCAAGGCAACCCCCTCCCCCCATTGCTATAACATCTTTTTCTTTTTGGGAGGGTCAATTCAGCACAAGTTTGCGAATCATGAACACCTTAACTACCACAACACACAGTGCTGAGGGCATGGCATGGCCATGTCATCATAAACCAGGTTTTGAACCCGCGACATGGCATCAGATGCTACACAGGCAAAAGAAACTTGTAGCCTAATAATTTTGCAGACAAACTCTCTGAGAGAGCAACTCTAGTTCAACTAAGTATTATGCAGAGAATGCTTTGGTTCATAGAAAAAGCACACAGACATGCTTTGCGTACCTAACAAGAAGAAAAGACTCGATTATAAGAGGCCAATTGGCCAACCCAGGGGAATCATCAAGAGCTTCGTCCCTGCAGCTATATGCTGTTCTGAATTCCTGAATACCCACTCAAACAACTTCGACAAGTTTGTCACTATGAAATGCTAGAATGTTCCATTTTTTCTCCATCGGAAACTTATCAATTTGGACCAGTACGATCACGAACTACATGCTACCAAACTGGATCGGAGGAGATGCAGGATCGGAACAGATGCAGGATCGTCGAAATGGAGAAAGTGGGACAGAATTAGGTGAACTAAACTGGACAAAAACAGACACCGACGGCGCGAACTCGAACGGCAGTAACAAAGACCACCGTGGCCAGCCACGCTAATTGAAATAGCACTCCCGCCCGATCTACGAAAGGGACGACGACCTCAGGCCTCAGCGGGTAGGGGAGCAGACAGCGGAATTAACCTTCTCGTCGCAGGGCCGGCAAAGCGCCGCCTCGTCGGCCGCACAGAAGAGCACCGCCGGTGCGCTCTCGCACACATCGCAGATCGTCCGCATCCCAACGCCGCGCCGCTCCCGCCGCCAGTGTCATCGCTCCGCCGCCATCCGGGCGCCAAAACCGCGGGTCCCCGGCCTCGCGCCGCTCCGCTGCGACCCCTTCCCAGCGCTACGGTATCGGCGGACGACGGGGGCGGTGGTGGTGGCGGCGGAGACGGAGAGAGATGTGGACCAGGAGGCGGCAGCGGAACAGAGGCCACACAGGAGCTTTGGAAGAGGGACGAGGAGAGATGTGGCAGCGACTGACGACACGGTGGACGGAACCTGTATGGGATGGCGTATTTTTTTGATTTGGATGTGGTGGTGGTGCTAGGGCGGAGTAGTACCTATGTGGTGGGCCCACTCTCTGGAGGCATCGTGTACTTGTCAGCGTTGTTCCTAGGCCCGGTCTATGCACCCAGAACGCCTGAACGGCTGAGCCACAGCAAGCGACAAAGTGACGTGTTTCCGCACGAGTATGGACCGTGCTCAGGCAATTCTCGACTCGAGACGGGACCAAATACTATTTGATGCTCTTACTGTAGGTCTTCTTCGGCTACAGAGGATTCCATCATGACCCTCACCGACATGTGGGGTACCGCTGTCTGCGGGGCCCGGAAATCAGTGAGCTGTGCCTGCGGTTGATGGGCTGGTGGGAGTTACTTGGGTTTTGGATATGGGGATTTAGGTGTAGGTGGGCCCTCGAGAGGTCTCGGCCACAGAATGGAAAAGGAGCGGGATTTTGGGGTTGTGGCTCTGAATCAATTGCTTGGCTGCTCCACCGCCGATAGACGCAGTCTTCCATGTTTAGAAAACCGGGATTATATTTCACGTAAGCTTCTGATAGTTTACTCCATCCCATAACTTTTCTTGCCAGCTGCCGGCGTAGATCGCCATCGATCTACCTGGGCCACCAAATGCAGGCATGGGCTCTGGGCTGTCGTCCGCTCAAATCTTGTGAATGAATGCAGCATGATTATAGAATAGAGATGGCAAATTCTTCTTTTAGGCTGTCTCCAACAACAGACGCAAACGGGGACGCAAACCTAAAATCCATCGTGCACAGTGTTTTGCGTGGCCAAAACCACGCTCCAACAGAGGAGCCAAACGAACGACGCATTTTGCGTTGCAACCGGGAAGATACGCAGAAAAGCGTCGCCTCTCTCCTCGCTAGGCAAATCTCCGGTGGTGGCCCGCTTGCCTCCTACCCGCGCACACCTCCGCGCCGTCGAGGTGGCCCGCTTGCTGCCGCGTCGGAGGAAGCGCCGGTGCTGACCACGGCTTGGAGAGATGAAGACAGGGGAGGGAGCGCCAAGGTCGGAGGAAGCGCCGCAATCGCCGTCTTCTCGGCCGGCCGCCGTGATCCAAGCCAAGAAAGGGAGTGCAGCCTTGGATCCAGTGGATTCGGGTGGATGATGCCGCGATCCGGCTTGGAACCGTGCCGGGCTGGGCTGTCAAAGTTACCGCGACGCCAAGGCCCGCTGAAGCCACCACACCGCCAAGGCTGCTGGGCCACCACGCCGCGGCACACGCCCGCCCGGCCTCGGGCGCCCGCGGCGCCGTCCGGCGCGGCCTCGCCGTGCCACCGGAGAAGGAGAAGGAGCGGCAGTGTGAGGTGGGAGACGAAAGCGCTTTTTTTTTGAAGAAACCGTGGAGATTAGCTCCCCAAAGTGAATATATTAAAAACAGGAAGTACAAACACGTTAGCTAGGCGCTAACAGGGACCGGGTACAGTCAACTCACCTAGCACTTACCAGAGATATCGACCTGTAACACCCCGGTGTTACGTTAGCCTAAACCTGCCATATCGTCATCATCATTGCATAAGCATTTATCATTAGAAAACTCTAATGTGAAGGACTAAAATGAGTTTATCAATTTCTAGGGTTTGTTTGCGCTCTTTTATATTGCATGTGTATGTATACATCATTTAAATTCCACCTACATGTTTGATTTGGTTTATAAAAGTTATCAACTAAAAGCAATCTTGGTGTGCACAAGTGCTTGGCTAACCCCGGCTTACACCCTAACACAAGTTTTACAAGTCAAACAATGTAAAGAAAGATTCAAAATTGATTGAATTCAAATCCCAACACTAAAGCTAAATTGGCTAAGTGTTGGAAATTTGATATCAATTTCAATTTTGATGAGCTAACTATAATTAATTTTATAAATAAAAGTTGCCAAACTTTGGTACCATTTCAAAGTATGAAGTTTGTACTTTGAAAGTGTGCCATTGGTTGGGTTTGAAAAGTACCACAACATCATTAATTAATTGCCCAAAAATCCAATTTGAATTTCCTTTTCAAAACCCTAATTTTCAAAGTGTTTTTGCCCCTTTTGCAATTTTATCTCAAAATATTCAAAATTTGGGAAAACTCCAAAAATACAGTTTGTGCATCTCTTTGAGCTCTACAACTTTGGTATATAAAGTTTTTCAAGTTTTTGAATAAAATTTTAAATAATTTCAAAAGTTCTTTAAATTGAAAAGTGTCCCCTTTTGAGTTTAAAACTACAATTCAAAAATTATTCAGTTTCATAAAAAGCTTCCTAAATGAAAGTTGTAGATCTTGAAAAATGGAACAACTTTTATTTTTGGAGATTTTCATCTTTTATTCAAAATTTAAAAGTAATTTTGAAATCTTTAAAATTAAGGTTTTGCCCTCTTTTGAATTTGAAATGCAAATTCAAAATTTATTTGAAATCTGACAAAACTTTCTTAATAAAAGTTGTAGAGCAATAAATTTTGAGCAATCTGTATTTTTGAATTTTTCAACTTCTATTCAAAATCTTGGAGTAATTTGAAAAGAGGAGAGGATGAGGTGTCCCGCTACAAAGTGCATCAAACAGGGGGGCACCACCGCACACGGCTGCCCATGCCGGCCCGGCTGTCCGACGCCGCCGTGGCCGTTCTCGGTCATTCCCGGGGTTCACGCGCGGCCGTCCACCTCGCCCTCGCCGCGAAGCTGCTAGCCATGCCATCGATCATTCCTTTGCCCTATAAAGCGCACGAACCGGCCGCCGTCGCCCTTTCTTCTTCCCCTCGGTCACCGCCGGCCGCCGTCAATCTCTGTCCAAATTCGTGCGCCACACACCATCATCATCCAATTCTTTTTGCCGTAAGCTCCGTCGCGTCTTCACGCATCCACCGAGCCACTAGTCGTGCCACACGGTCGCCGGAATTGCTCCACAGCTACCTTCTTCCCCGGAGTCGGCCGCCGAGCTCCGCCGAGCTCGCTCACTCGCGTTCGGCCACCTCGGGGCACCTCCAAGCCCTAACCAAATAGCGCCCCTGGCTTTTCCTCCGCTTTCGCCGCGGTCAAGTCCCTCTGCCTCGCCTCCTTCCAATCCAACCCGAGCATCGTGTCTTGGTAAGCCACTTGAACCCCTTTGGTCTTCTCTCCATGCCAATCATGCACCGCAAGGGCCGAACGCAGCCCAGGCCGCCATGGCCGGAGTTCCCGAGCCGCCGTGCTCGTGGATCGCGGCGCATTCCGTGATGGACAAGGGTCATGTTATACCTTGTTGAGCTCGGGAAGAGCAGAGAATCGGCCGTGGTAGTTCTTGTCGCCGCCGGTGTCGCCGCCCGCAAGTGTCGCCGGTCATCGTCTTGGCCGACCTCGCCGGCCGGAAGAAAGAGAGGGAGAGGAGGAAGCCGACGCCAAGGGGGCCGCGTTGTCGGTGAGAGTGAGGAAGAGGAGAAGGGGAGCAGCAGGCCGAGCGGGCCGCGCGCGGGAGTCCGGGCGTGCGCTGGCTCTGCTGGGCCGTGGGCCGCACAAGAGTCCAACCGAAGGGAAAAATGTTTTTCCTTTTTCAAATTTGATTTTTCAAAATGCGCTTTTCATTTTTTGCTATAAGTTCATTTGGGCAAGTAAAAATATGAAAAATATATATCTGTAATCCTTGAGTGATGATCTATGTAGGAAAAATGCTAACCCCGGTTTTCAGTAACTTTGGTTTACAATGAAAATTGCTTTTTTAATTACTAAATGCAACTTCCATGATTTTTAATAATTAAAATATAAGTCCAAAAATTATGAATTTTGTTTTGTGTGCTAACTAGATGATAATGATCTTAATTATGAAGTTTGATTAGGTTTTTGATTAATTTTTGTATTATGCTTAATTAATACCTTAATTAATCAATGTTTAATTAGTTAATTCTTTAATTAATTAGGGTTTAATTAATCCCCAATTAGCAAGTTAATTAGTGGCTTTCAACGACTGTAAAAATGGTTAATAAATTAGTAATCACCCTTAATCACTGTTAGTGTTGCTTGATTTTGGGATTGAGTGATGACCCTAGGTCATTAACCCTAATGACCTTCGGCATTTTATAGTGATTGCGTATCGCTAGTCCGTCGTCGTCGACGCTAGTTATACCTTCTTAGTGCAACTATACCGTGAAGGGAAGTTGTACTCAAGATAGGTTAACCATCGTTGCATTATTATCGCATGTTCTTTTTATTACCGCATCCGTAATCATGCATCTCAATCGTGTAGTTGATCCGACTCCGCCTCGGAGGAAGGTTATCGGTGTGAAGAGGTTGGTCCTGATCTCAACAAAGTCATCATCATCGCTCCTAACTTCGTCAAGCCCCAAGGCAAGCCCCGGATGCATTCAGACCCTTCCTTGTATTTCGAAAAGCTTTTATATCGTATGTTGATGATGTGATGCATTAGGTAACAGGAGTTGTGTGATATCCCTATTTGATGCATCTACACCCTGGATACCTGTTTTGATTTCGAAAATACTAGTGTATGCTTAGCCCTGCAGAAAGCATAGGCTTTATGAAATGTTTTTAAAGGTGTGATAACAATATCCCCGTTGAGGGCATTTACGAAAATCTGATGCTACTTGCTGGTATCCCTTCACTTTGATCGGGTCAAGGGTACGCAACAAGAGCATGATGATGAGTAAATTGAGACCGGGTGGAGTGACTTGCACCGGGGAGGGGCTAGTGCCCCGGTGTAGTGTCGCCCACTTGTGAGTCGGTTAAGGACCGTCCGTTGTTTGGCCCTAGGATCATGAGGTTATTGGATAGTACTAGTCGCATGCTAATGGCGGTAAGCTCCCTTGTACTATCCACGACGAGAACGGACAACCGGGACGGGAAGTAGCGTGTACCCATACTACGAGTGCACCCGTCGACGGTTGTGACTGACGGCGTAGGGAGATGGTGTACTGTATTCTCGTGTCTAGGACCCGTTCTGGTCTGGAGAAATGCAAGCGCGAGTTGATGTATGTGAGATGTTCGGTCCTGCATACATCGTGTGGCTAGGAAGCCCCAGCTGGGTATATGAAGCGATTCGAATCGTCGGTGCTCCACGATATGGGAGACTTGATCCGAGTCCCGGCATCGTAGTAATGATGAAAGTGAGAAAGAAAGGTTTTGAATTCGGCATATGTTTGACAAGTGATTGTTATAGTAAAGTAAGGACTGGCTTAGTCTCTTTTGCAAAGGTGTCATTTGATCTTGCTAAAGCCTTACCTTGATTCCATTAGCCAGCATTCCTGAGTCTTCTCCCCAATTTTTGGTCGGGTAAGTCTTGCGGAGCACTTTTGTACTCAGGGTTTGTTTGACCCCTGTTGCAGGTGAACCTTGTGAACAAGTGTGCTACGGCCCTTGTTGCATGACGGTGATCGAGGAAGAGTTTGCTGATGAATAAGTTGTGTGGCCCGTGGGCAGGGCGCTTTCGTTGTTGTGATTGTAATAAGGTTAAGTAATGATACTTCCGCTGTTTTGGTAATAATGTACTCTGGTTTGTATAAGTTTGACAAAAGTTTTGTAAATTAAGTTATTGTAAGTCTTCCGCTACTCTGGTATTTTGTATGAAAAGTGTTGTAATACTGTGATGTCTCTGTAAGTATCGATCCTGGAGGAATCGTGGTTTATCGGGGGTTCACCCGACAGAGCTTTTCAGGTTATGTGGTACTCAAGTACGGCTGACAGAGGTCTTAAGGATAATGTCAGGTGCTTGTGGGCCATATAATTTAGAAGGTTCTGCCATAGAGGGTATCAGAGCGGTATTTACAAAGATACTCACAGTATTACTTTTCAAAAGCTTCAAAATGTTTTGGATCCAAAAGTTAAATGTGGTTTGGTCCAAATTGCTTCTGCTCCGTCTTAATTCTTTCTAGTAGCCTTTCTATGTTTTATTTAAAAGAGTCTTAAGTGGAGTATCATGTTGTTTTCTTTTTGCCCTATATTATTAAAAGTATGCTTATGTTACTTTAAAAAGTCTTTTGCTTGATCCGTAGGTTCGATCATGCATCATGTTTAATTTACATGTTTAAACTTGTATCCCCGTTAAAAAGTGGTTGGGCTAAGTAAAATCAATCCTATTCTTGCTAGCCCTAAGGATCTCAATCTTATAGGTCCTATCTATTCTTCCTACAGAATAGCATGTGGCTAGTTTGTGTGATAGATGCACTGAGTAGAACCATTAAGTTATCTCTACCTGATAACCAGTCCTCACTTCTTATTCCATTCCCGACTCCCAAGAGAGCAGTGGAGACAGTTAATGCCACCTCAGTGCAAGAAATCAAGGGTATACCTGTGGTCTAGGAGTTTCCAGATGTATTCCCTGAGAAATTCTTGAATGAGCAATTTCCGGAGTTTCTTCCTTCCTCCTCCTAAGTTACGGTTCGTCTCTAAGAACTGTGACTTTCCGAAAAGATGAGACTTGTAATATGAACCCTTCTACCTCCCTTATGAAACCATGTAAGATGTGTTTGCTTGACACGATTCCTTTTCTATTACTTAGCCCTAAGCTTTGAATCTCGGGACGAGATTCCTTTTAAGGGAATATAATGTAACACCCCTGTTACGTTAGCCTAAACCCGCTATGTCATCATCATCATTGCATAAGCATTTATCATTAGAAAACTCTAATGTGAAGGACTAAAATGAGTTTATCAATTTCTAGGGTTTGTTTGCGCTCTTTTTATATTGCATGTGTATGTATACATCATTTAAATTCCACCTACATGTTTGATTTGGTTTATAAAAGTTATCAACTAAAAGCAATCTTGGTGTGCACAAGTGCTTGGCTAACCCTGGCTTACACCCCAACCAAGTTTTACAAGTCAAACAATGTAAAAGAAAGATTCAAAATTGATTGGAATTCAAATCCCAACACTAAAGCTAAATTGGCTAAGTGTTGAAAAATTTGATATCAATTTCAATTTTGATGAGCTAACTATAATTAATTTTATAAATAAAAGTTGCCAAACTTTGGTACCATTTCAAAGTATGAAGTTTGTACTTTGAAATTGTGCCATTGGTTGGGTTTGAAAAGTACCACAACATCATTAATTAATTGCCCAAAAATCCAATTTGAATTTCCTTTTCAAAAACCCTAATTTTCAAAGTGTTTTTGCCCCTTTTGCAATTTCATCTCAAAATATTCAAAATTTGGGAAAACTCCTAAAATACAGTTTGTGCATCTCTTTGAGCTCTACAACTTTGGTATATAAAGTTTTTCAAGTTTTTGAATAAAATTTTAAATAATTTCAAAAGTTCTTTAAATTGAAAAGTGTCCCCTTTTGAGTTTAAAACTACAATTCAAAAATTATTCAGTTTCATAAAAAACTTCCTAAATGAAAGTTGTAGATCTTGAAAAATGGAACAACTTTTATTTTTGGAGATTTTCATCTTTTATTCAAAATTTAAAAGTAATTTTGAAATCCTTAAAATTAAGGTTTTGCCCTCTTTTTTGAATTTGAAATGCAAATTCAAAATTTATTTGAAATCTGACAAAACTTTCTTAATAAAAGTTGTAGAGCAATAAATTTTGAGCAATCTGTATTTTTGGAATTTTTCAACTTCTATTCAAAATCTTGGAGTAATTTGAAAAGAGGAGAGGATGAGGTGTCCTCGCTACGGTGCATCAAACAGGGGGGGTGACACCGCACACGGCTGCCCATGCCGGGCCGGCTGTCCGACGCCGCCCGTGGCCGTTCTCGGTCATTCCCGGGGTTCACGCGCGGCCGTCCACCTCGCCCTCGCCGCGAAGCCGCTAGCCATGCCATCGATCATTCCTTTGCCCTATAAAAGCGCACGAACCCGGCCGCCGCCCCTTTTTCTTCTTCCCCTCGGTCACCGCCGGCCAATCAATCTCTGTCCAAATTGTGCGCCACACACCATCATCATCCAATTCTTCTTGCCATAAGCTCCGTCGCGTCTTCACGCATCCACCGAGCCACTAGTCGTGCCACACGGTCGCCGGAATTGCTCCACAGCTACCTTCTTCCCCGGAGTAGGCCGCCGAGCTCCGCCGAGCTCGCTCACTCGCGTTCGGCCACCTCGGGGCACCTCCAAAGCCGAACCAAATAGCGCCCCGGCTTTTCCTTGCTGTCCTGGTCATCATCGACCCGTCCGTTCGGTCTCTACCGCACGGGACGCACGGAGACGCCGTCTCGCCACCGTGACTGCGTCGCCGAGCTCCGCTTTCGCCGCGGTCAAGTCCCTCTGCCTCGCCTCCTTCCAATCCAACCCGAGCATCGTGTCTTGGTAAGCCACTTGAACCCCTTTGGTCTTCTCTCCATGCCAATCATGCACTGCAAGGGCCAGAACGCAGCCGCGCTGCCATGGCCGGAGTTCCCGAGCCGCCGTGCTCGTGACTGTGCGCATTCCGGTGATGGACAAGGGTCATGTTATACCTTGTTGAGCTCGGGGAAGAGCAGGGAATCGGCTGGTAGTTCTTGTCGCCGCCGATGTCGCCGATGCGCAAGTGTCGCCGGTCACTCGTGCCGTCGACCTCGTCGGCCTGAAGAAAGAGAGGGAGGGGAGGAAGGACGCCGGGGCCGCGTTGTCGATGAGGGTGAGGAAGAGGAGAAGGGGAGCAAAGAGGCCGAGCGGGCCGCGGAGCCGGCGCGGGCGTCTGGGCTCTTTAGGGCCGTGGGCGCAAAGAGTAGCCCAACCAAAGGGAAAAATGTTTTTCCTTTTTCAAATTTGATTTTTCCAAATGCGTTTTCATCTTTTTTTGCTATAAGTTCATTTGGGCAAGTAAAAATATGAAAAATATATATCTGTAATCCTTGAGTGATGATCTATGTAGGAAAAATGCTAACCCCGGTTTTCAGTAACTTTGGTTTACAATGAAAATTGCTTCTTTTAATTACTAAATGCAACTTCCATGATTTTTAATAATTAAAATATAAGTCCAAAAATTATGAATTTTGTTTTGTGTGCTAACTAGGTTTTTGATTAATTTTTTGTATTATGCTTAATTAATACCTTAATTAATCAATGTTTAATTAGTTAATTCTTTAATTAATTAGGGTTTAATTAATCCCCAATTAGCAAGTTAATTAGTGGCTTTCAACGACTGTAAAAATGGTTAATAAATTAGTAATCACCCTTAATCACTGTTAGTGTTGCTTGATTTTGGGATTGAGTGATGACCCTAGGTCATTAACCCTAATGACCTTCGGCATTTTATAGTGATTGCGTATCGCTAGTCCGTCGTCGTCGACGCTAGTTATACCTTCTTAGTGCAACTATACCGTGAAGGGAAGTTGTACTCAAGATAGGTTAACCATCGTTGCATCATTATCGCATGTTCTTTTTATTACCGCACTTTGTAATCATGCATCTCAATCGTGTAGTTGATCCGACTCCCGCCTCGGAGGAAGGTTATCGCGGTGAAGAGGTTGGTCCCGATCTCAACAAAGTCATCATCGCTCCCTAACTTCGTCAAGCCCCAAGGCAAGCCCCGGATGCATTCGGACCCTTCCTTGTATTTCAAAAAGCTTTTATATCGTATGTTGATGATGTGATGCATTAGGTAACAGGAGTTGTGTGATATCCCTATTTGATGCATCTACACCCCGGATACTGTTTTGATTTCGAAAATACTAGTGTATGCTTAGCCCTGCAGAAAGCATAGGCTTTATGAAATGTTTTTAAAGGTGTGATAACAATATCCCCGTTGAGGGCATTTACGAAAATCTGATGCTACTTGCTGGTATCCCTTCACTTTGATCGGGTCAAGGGTACGCAACAAGAGCATGATGATGAGTAAATTGAGACCGGGTGGAGTGACTTGCACCAGGAGGGGCTAGTGCCCTGGTGTAGTGTCGTCCACTTGTGAGTCGGTTAAGGACCGTCCGTTGTTTGGCCCTAGGATCATGAGGTTATTGGATAGTACTAGTCGCATGCTAATGGCGGTAAGCTCCCTTGTACTATCCACGACGAGAACGGACAACCGGGACGGGAAGTAGCGTGTACCCATACTACGAGTGCACCTGGCCGACGGTTGTGACCGACGGCCAGTAGGGAGATGGTGTAATTGTATTCTCGTGTCTAGGACCCGTTCTGGTCTGGAGAAATGCAAGCGCGAGTTGATGTATGTGAGATGTTCGGTCCTGCATACATCGTGTGGCTAGGAAGCCCCAGCTGGGTATATGAAGCGATTCGAATCGTCGGTGCTCCACGATATGGGAGACTTGATCCGAGTCCCGGCATCGTAGTAATGATGAAAGTGAGAAAGAAAGGTTTTGAATTCGGCATATGTTTGACAAGTGATTGTTATAGTAAAGTAAGGACTGGCTTAGTCTCTTTTGCAAAGGTGTCATTTGATCTTGCTAAAGCCTTACCTTGATTCCATTAGCCAGCATTCCTGAGTCTTCTCCCCAATTTTTGGTCGGGTAAGTCTTGCGGAGCACTTTTGTACTCAGGGTTTGTTTGACCCCTGTTGCAGGTGAACCTTGTGAACAAGTGTGCTACGGCCCTTGTTGCATGACGGTGATCGAGGAAGAGTTTGCTGATGAATAAGTTGTGTGGCCCGTGGGCAGGGCGCTTTCGTTGTTGTGATTGTAATAAGGTTAAGTAATGATACTTCCGCTGTTTTGTAATAATGCTACTCTGGTTTGTATAAGTTTGACAAAAGTTTTGTAAATTAAGTTATTGTAAGTCTTCCGCTACTCTGGTATTTTGTATGAAAAGTGTTGTAATACTGTGATGTCTCTCGTAAGTATCAATCCCGAGGAATCGTGGTTTATCGGGGGTTCACCCGACGAGCTTTTTTAGGTTATGTGGTACTCAAAATGCGGCCGACGAGGTCTTAAGGACAATGTCAGGTGCTTGTGGGCCATATAATTTAGAAGGTTCTGCCACACGACCCCTAGAGAAAGTAGACGACATGAACCAGAAGGGGGTGACAGAGAGGAGACAGATTACAAGCAGGGAATTTTACAACCGGTTTAACCAATTCATGACTAATGGACGTTTGTCAACTGGGATCCTGAAGAGATGAAGTTTAACTTCACTCTTAAACCGGTGCTTCCAGTTCTCCAATGATGGCAGCTTGTTATTGAAGATGAAATCATTCCTTTCTTTCCAAATACACCATGCAGCTATCATGAAAAAGATCCATGAGGTAAGGGCCAGTAAAGATATTGCGTTGTTGTATTAGCATCTGACACACATCTGCCTGGTGGTTCCATTGTATTCCAAGTGCATACCATCTTGTAATGCTCGAGCTGCATTCAAAGAATAAGTGCAAAGATGTTTCATTGACCTGATCATGGCATAACACACATTGGTAGCCTTCCTCCAAGTGCTTTTGCCGTCTGCGCAACATATCTCTCGTATTCGGTCTGTCCACTAGGAGTAACCACGCGAAGAACTTGATTTTTGGCATACTTTTTTATTTCCAGATCCAGCAGAAAGGAGGGGGTGGGATGTTGTTGACGAAATGTCTTGTGTAGTACTGTTTAGCAGTGTATAAGCCACCCTTCCAATAGTTAATCCAAATGTCTGTCTGTGTCTGATCACTTGCTGATCTGAGGGCTTCCAACTCCTGCCTAAAAACTAGAAATTCATTGTAAGCTGCTCTAGACATTGGCATTCTGAACAAATCCAAGAGATCTTGAACAGCCAGGCTATCTTTCAAGGAAATGCTTTTGTTACTGGTATAATGATACATATTTGGGTATTGTGTAGACAATTGGGGATTTTGATTGTAGTCCTCCCAAAGGCCAATTGTGTCACCCATACCACTGATGCAGAAAGCTGTCTCCCTGAATCTTGAGCAGAGATTGAGGATGTCCTTCCACCAAAAGGACCCTCTTGTATTATTAGTCAGATGTGGCACCTTATGCTGATAATAGGTTTCCCATATCAACTGGACCCATGGGATCTCTGATTTGTTATAAAACTTATGCAGGTGTTTTAACAAAAGTGCTTCATTCTGCAGATACAAGTTCTTGACTCCCAAGCCTCCCTTGCTTTTTGGCACAGTCATAATCTACCAGGCAGCTAAGTTGTATCCCTTGGCATTGATGTCATTACCTCTCCATAAACATTTCTTCCTATATTTGTCAATGATTTCAATTACTGTCTTGGGCATACTGAGAGTGCTCATGAAATAAGCTGGGAGAGAGGATAACACTAAGTTGACTAACTGCAGTCTGCCTGAGTACTGGAGATAAACCGAACTAGCAGATAACTTTCTTTCTATTCTGCAGATGAGAGGGGCATAGTCTTTCACTAATGGTTTTGTAGTGCCTAGGGGGATTCCTAAATATGGAAATGGCAGTTGGCCCTCAATGCATCCAAAGACTCCAGTCAGCAGTGGCACTTTCTGTGATGGGACATTTATTGTGGGAAGCAGGCTTTTGGGGTGGCTGTTGGAACAAGTGGCCTTTTAGGTCCGTGACCAATCTCCTGTGCGGGACGCTGAAAGGTCCTTGTTTGGTTTTGGTAATTGAGTGACAACCTAGGTGGACTAAGTGTGCTTATGTGAGATATGCAGAGAATTAGTCCACAGGTGATGAAGGAGTTTAATGCATGATACATGACATGGAGTCATGTGGCTAGAGGTGAAGATCGAGACAAGACTTGGCTTGATAGACCGATCGCGAGGGTGAAGGGCAAGTTGGAGACTTTGAAGCCGTTGGTACCGAGTGTCGAGAGGCTTGAGCAAAGACTTGGCGCCGAAGGACTGAAGCGATGGTGAAGAGCAAGTGAGGTCAAGATCGATGGACCAAAGGCCATGTGATGATATGAAGTGGATCATATCATTCATATGGATGTTGGTGCATGTGTTGCATCGGCATTGGAGGAGATGGAGTGGAAAGCGCAAGGCAAAGGTATAACCTAGGGCGTTTCCATTTCACCGGTCATAGGTGTGTAGAGAAGTTGATGACCGGGTTTAGGATAGATGGTCGTACTATCAAGAGGGGCAAACTTATTTACATATCGGTCATCTAGTGCCACTTGAGCGATCTAACTTTGCATCGTGTTGCCAGGATCAGTGGCGTTGTGAGAAGGAGTGAAAACCCTTTGAAATGTTTGTAAAAATGCTAATACGCTTGCACATGGTGATGTACACTTGGTGGTGTTGGCACATTTGCAAAGGAAATGGAGTTTGCCGAGTAGAGAGGGGTTTGGGATCCTTTCTCCCTCCCGCCGAGCTTGCGAGGCGGGATTCAGCGCTTTCGTGGAAATAAGGTGGTTATTTTCCATTGCGCCGGAGGCCGGATTTGGACGCGAAGTCGTCGGAGTGTTTCTCGCTGAGAAACACTCATCGAACGCTGGTGGCATGAGCGTCGGACGCTGGGCCAGCGTCCGATGGCGTGTCGGCGGTGAGCGTGCGCTGAGAAGTGTGCATCTGCGCGTCTGGTGAGTTTGCGTCGGCGCGTCCGACGTAAAGCAATGAGGAGCAGTGCTAGCGGTGCTGAGTGGCGGTAGTAGCATCTAACGCTGAGGAGCGTCCGATGCCCTTGCGTCGAACGCCTCCGATGCGATGTTGCGCATTTTTGGAGTTCTCTGAGTTGCGTCCGGTGAGAGGAGGTCGCGTCCGATGGCATGCATCAGAGCATCCGATGAGTGCACGGCTGGCGCGTGAGCGGGCTGACCGTTGGTGCGCAACGGCTAGTTTGAAGTAGAGGCGACACGTGGTGTTCGCGTGTGCGTCGGACGCTGGACGTGCGTCCGATGCTCAAGCATCTGATCGTCCGATACCCAAGCATCTGATCGTCCGATGCCTTCGTGCTGGCTGAGGGGAGTGGGCAACGGCTCTTTAGCCCTTGGGGCTATAAATAGAAGTGGTGGCCGGCCTTGGCTGGTGGCTGAGCGACTTGGGGACTTTGTGTCCTTACTTGGTAGTGCTTGAGAGCCCTCTAACTCACTAGAGCTTGTAGTGATTGCATCTAAGAGTGAGTTAGTGATCGCTAGTGCATTGCATTGAGAGATTACAAGGTGTGGCACTAGATGAGAGAGTTGCAAGCCGGTATTGCTTATTACTCTTGGAGGTTGCCACCTCCTAGACGGTTTGGAGGCTTGTGGGCATCGTGCAGCACGCTCGGAGATTGAGTGGTGCTCCGATTGCTAGTCACGTGGAGTGACATTGTGAGGGGGATTGTGCTCACCCCGTGGGAGATCGCGAAGAGCAACTCTAGTAAAAGAGTGTCATTGAGCTACCTCTCTTGGGTAGGTTCTTGCGGTGTCCAATTGTGGACGAGGTTAGTGAAACACCTCTTAGCCGCCGAACCACGAAGAGTTGGTCGACACAACAGGGACTAGCTTGGTGGCAACCAAGTGAACCTCGGTGAAAAATCGGCGTGTCAACTTGTCTACTCTTCTCGTCGGTTTGCATTCACTAGCTTGTCATTACTTGATTCATACTTGTGCTAGTGAGTAGTGGTTGCTCTTGAGTAGCTAGTTTGCTTGTGTAGCTTGCTAGTTACCTTCTTAGCTTATGTAGCTTAGAAGTAGCGATTGCGTGGCTAGTTGGCTTGTGTAGCCTTACTAGTCACTTTGCTTAGTTTGTGTAGCTAAGTAATTGAGCTCACTAGTTAGGCTTGTGTGGCCGTGCTAGTGAGAACTACTAGTATGCTTAGGCTTTGTGCGCTTTGCTCACTAGTATGTGTAGGTGCTCCCCGGTTTGATGAGTACTAGTTGTTTAGATTTGTGTGACCTTGCAACCTAGTATTGGATAGGCAAGCACTACCTAGTCTTGCACCTTAGTGGCTCAACCTAGAAATATTTTGTAAGGTGCTTAATCATAGATAGAGAGGTGAAGTCTTGATTAGACCGATAGTTTTAATTCCGCATTTTATTCGGTCATCCGCTGCGATTAGATTTTAGAAAGGACTATTCACCCTCCCTCTAGTCCACCATCTCGACCCTTCAGACGCATATCACCAAATGGGTCTCATATTTGCATACATATTGTTGGAGATAGTCTTAGAGCTCGTTGTTTTGAGCCTAAAACTAAGAGGATTGAAGGGGATTGAGAGATATTCAATCCTAAGTCAAAATTTTTCTCAGCTTCCTTTAATCCTTCCGATCTTATATCAAACGAATGTAGCTTTAAATAATATTAGCAAATATACTAATGAATTGCAACGAGAAAAAAAAAAAAGCCAAACATTTAACTTGCTTGCAACAGATGTCATACAAATGATTGCTGCACCAATCACAAACTAACAGGTTTGTTAAGGGACAAGATGATAATATTACATATCTATTTACTTCTTATCCTTTCTATAAATTTTATTAAAGGTTGTATACTTTATTTATGATGACCATGGCATTTATTATAAGTAACTATTAGCAACAAAATGACACCAACTTGTTAATTCTGTATTCAATTCAAATATAGCATGGCATACTTTTCTTTTGTTGTAACGAATAAAAATACACTCTCAATTTCAAATTACAGGTCATTTCAAGAATCTTGGAGAATCATTTTTTAAATTTGACAATACAAAAATTGCCTCGCAATTGTCCTAGCCAGGACCAAACAAAAAAAGAAAGTAGCGATTCCCTTCCCATTTACCATCGGGGAAGCGTTATTTTTTTGGCGTTTACGTTGACAGTGTAGAACCAAACAACGCTAAAGTTCTTAAAGGTCACAAAGTGCTTTCGGTACATGGCGGGGCACACGCCCTGTCCCAAAGAAACGATGTACTATCAATCAACGGAGCGGCTGTTTAGATGGATTTATAAGTTGGCTGATAAGTTGAAACGGCTAATTTAATATGAGAGAAAAATATTGTTCGAACGTCTAGCCCGCACCATACGCCATCCCCGAGATTGCCATGTTGCTGTAAGTTGTGCGGCGTACGTCACCTCAATCTGCCATTACCCACAACTGTACTGCTACTTTACACAGGTATGAGTGTCACAGAGCGCGTACGTCGTCGCATGCAGTGCACGCTGCACACGTAAGTAGGAGTAGGTACAATGCGCGTACGTACTTCATGCGGGTTTAGTGCCATCGCCATTGGGATTGGAAACATGGAAGAGAAGGAGGAGGGATGCCTCCACGCCCTAGTTCCACTAATGCTACGGTAGGAATCGAGGCTAGGTTTTTGTGCTTGCCTGTTTGACGCCAGCCATGCCCCTTGAACCACATGAGCACAGGGCACGACACTCGTGGCGAAGCTCGATGCCAAGACCTTGCCCTGGTTCTGTTCTGTTCTGTTCCTCCGCAGTCCGCGATCAGGAGGACGATGGAGCGACGCCGATGCTCCACGGCCCACGGGGTGGCCCGATGATGGCCCCGAACGATGGTGACCGCCTGATCGGAATTCAAACGAAATTCCCAGCCATGCAGATATCCAGCCCCCCAAACCGCAAATGATAGGTGGCCAAGGAGCATTTCAACTGCTATCTGGACTCGGAGTCGCACGGTGTTGACATTTACTACCGTCATTACTAAAAAGCAGAGATAACTCCTACCCCTAGCAACAACGCCAGAAATGCTCAGTATATAATTAACTTGTCATTTAGCAACTAGCACCTCTTTATTACTAACATTCCTAAACATAAAATAGGTTGTCATCCCTAATTATATTGCTAGGAAATTATTATAGATTTACATGTACTAATGTGACTAGGCAGATATAAAAGATATGAATATAATATGATTGTAAACTAAATGGGTTCTGCAAGCGGACATATAATTATACCGTTGTAGCATTTTACCTAGGGAGTTCATCCAGGTTGTCGATTTATATTTATACCACTGGAAAGGTCTATATAGGACTTATAACTATAACTTATACTATTGATGTGAAAGGTAAACCATAACTAGAATCCTACTCATAACAGAGATAAATCGCGTGATAAAAGATATAAGATAAATAATGATCAGTCATCATAAATAGATAAATATCAGAGCTCTTCTAGTCATAGTAATAGCTAGCCAATGGATAAACTCAGGAATAAATACTAAGATAATTCAATAACTACATTAATGAATAATTCTAATTAGTGCAACTACATCTAGCAATCATTGTTAAGTTAATTCTATATCATGATCCCATGTAAAGAGGCATCAACTAATGAGGGTATTAAGACACAAGGGTCACCTCCTTCGCGGCCGTGCCCATGCTAATCCTACGTACGGAGGGTGGACTACAGATGAACCAACGCAGCTGTCACCTGCGCGGACTACCACACGTCCCGGCACGTCAGGGTGCACTCGCAGATAAACAAGATATCTAGACACCACATCTACATATTGTCTACCATCTACCCAACGATCAATTAGGTAAACGCTATACGAGCAATTACATGAATTCAATAAGATCAAACCAACTATCCTAGACATATAATCAAAGTAGACAATGACTATTGTAATTAAGAATATATAAGAGATTAAGAACAATGTTGCCTGAATCATAATATTGAATACAATAAGAGAAAGGTACTAGAACTATACCGAACTCCGCGCTCCGCATGCACGCCGAGGGCTCCGGATCCCGCCGAAGAACTAGAACTCTTCTACTTCTAATCTAACTAGGCTAAAGCTATGAACTAGAGAGGCTCTGATGAACTAGAGAATGCTCTTGATGGCTTGATCTCCAAATGACTTGATGCCCCAAGGAAGGGGGTCTGCCCCTTTATTTATAGCCCGGTGGGATCGACGTGCGCCGCGCAGATCAAACCGACCTAACCAATGGCCGAGATGCATCGGGGAGGCGGTGGAGGAAGCTTCCAAGGGGAAGGCAAACCCTAGCAGCGGGGGGCCGGTCGGCGCAGGGGGGTGGGGCCGGGCCCCCCACCGGCGAGGTCTTGGCCCCGGTTGCTTCCGGTGTCTTCGGATCCTTCCCACGTCCCGTTTTGTGATATTTTAGTGGCGGATAAGTTTCGTGGTAAATATGCACTTGAATCCCTCTTTTAAGCTTTTACGGAATAATCCCCGGAAAATATAGAATATACAAAACTCGTGCAAATTGTCGGTTAAAACCCTAGACTAGTGTGTATTCATGTATCCTTTTTGTATCTAAAGTTGTAATGAATGTTGACGTTATCCACCATCAACAATTCCCCTAAGGTTACCTTTTGTCAGTCCCTTGGCAAACAAACTAAGCCTAAATATTATTATATTTGGATTAGGAGTTGCTACAATGCTTTCATTCCTCAAAGGTACACATGTTTTCAAACAGAGATTCTCCTCTGGATTTAGACATTAACTGCTCTAACCTTCAAACTTTCCCATTTTACCCTTAACTATGGGGCTTTACAGCTCTTGCATAAGTCTTGAGTAATCGAAAGACAGAACAATCAAGTCAAACACTATGTCTCAAATTCTTCACAGTACCAATATTCTAGAGTTTTTATAAGTTTTCACAATAAAACTCAGAGTTTAATTATATGACACCCTCAAGTCTCTTTAATATGTGGTATTTATAGATCTCACTGAGGTGTGTTGTCATGCCCTCCTATAACTAATAATTATAGTGGAGCTTATAGGAGTGGTAATAACAAGGATGAGCATACTTGCAATTCATCTATTGTAAAGCCAAACAATGGATCCACAAAGAGTCAAGGCATACAATCAAATCAAGAGGTGTGTGTGTATAAAATATGGTAGATAGGTGTATATAAGGTATTTAGTGGCTAATTCTAATTCTACTTTTGCTCCTTGAGGATAAATCTCTCTTTTGATCTTGAAACTTTTCGCGGGAAAACATGGGCTATCTTTATTCGTTATCTTTTCTCTCTTCTCTTTCTTTTTTTCTCTTTTTTTTCTTTTACTTTCAGGAAGGCGGGCATCTAAGTACCCATTGTTTTAATTGCTAGGACACTTGTCCTTCTTTTACTCCCTCTTCTTTTTTTCAATAACTTTCCTTTTGCATAGCCACATGCATTCTTTGAATATAATATGATAATTGGAGAGATAGCAATAAGTACTTAGAGCAATTAAACAAAGGCTGTCCTATGGGTTTATATATATTTTTAGGTGTTTGACTCCCAGTGTAGGAGAAAAATAATTTTAAGGTGGATCTGGATGAAAGTGGAAAATGGTTGCGCTTACTCCCAGAGTAGGACTAATGCATATGTAGATGGAGTGTGCGTGTGATCTTAATTTTAAAAGCATGATAAGACTCTCATAAGGTATACGACAAAAGTTGACTGAACTCAATGCAAAGCAAGCAGCATAAATGTGCAAAAGTTTTTCTAACTCTAAATGTATATTATATATGGCTTTGGTAGGAATTCATATTTTGTCATACAAGAGCTCATCATATAGGATTTTGGGTTTTCAAAATAAATCTTCAGAACTTAATCATGCTAGGAATGAGACAAATAATAACTCAACCTTTATGAATCATATCAATCAATCACCTAGACTTAGCTTAAGCATATGCCTCCACAAATTTTAGGCTCAGAGTAAATTCTTATATCAAAGCAGTTATGTCCAAAACTTGGCGTAACTTAAGATTGAAAACTAGACACTTGAAAGGAATTACACAAAAGCAACTATTCATCACCTCTAAGACAAAATTTTAATGTTCATCGGTTTTTTTATTAACTCTAGCCTAGACACACTCTAATATAATTAATACTAACTAAGACTTCTTTTTATTGGTTTTTAGATTTTATTTAACCACAGACTCATAAAAGACTCAACAGACATGGACCTTTATGTGTCCACATATTTTTGGTATTTTATGAATATATATATAACAAGTAAATTTAATAATCGCCTAGGTGTAGTCACCGATAACTAGAGGATGCTCCTCTTCCAAGCTGGGATGGTTGCAATACTTGGTGTAGATGTCCTTTAGAGTGAGCTAACCAGTAGCGGACCTGGTGGGTGCCACTGATAGACTCTCTCCTTGCTATGATGTTATTCCTGCATAAATACTCTTCACAAAGAGAAACCAAAACTCGAGGCTCGAATTTGTTAATGGGTTAGCCGTCGACCAAAGAGTAATTGATCACCTTTATGAGCTAGCTTTAATGTTGTCTAATTTAAACAGGATTTCAATTTTCTTTTTATTTTTGAATTTTCTATTTATGATGCAGAATTTAAATATGAATGCTATATTTTTATCATTTTTATTTTATGCCACCACAGCGGATGTTCCTTCGGAAAATACCATAGGGTATCCACATGGGGCTTTGTGATGCCATGAGTAATGCAAAATATTTTTGTTGTTTTTATATCTTTTAGTGTGTAAACAAAATTATGCTACTAAATAAATTGTAAATGCATTTAATGAGATAACTACCATTCTAACCTTATGGTTAGGGTGCGGAATTTAAAGTCTACCGACATGACTTAGATAGAGGAGAACAACTTTACTCGGTGGGTTCATCGTGCGAGGTAACCTCGATCAACTCCCCGTTTCGTGGTGATGCCGCACGTGCCTCCTTCCATCTCGTTTTACGTCTCTTTTGCTTCTCTCTTTTTAAGGCTCCAAATTCTTGACTTTATTCTCTTTCTCCCACGCTTCTAACCGTGCTTTGATAACTAGGGGATGCTCTCCCCAAGCTAGATGTTTGCTTATGGTTGATCGTTGAAGCTGAGTGGTCCTCATGGAGGAGCTCATGCTTATAAGAGCAAGTGTTGCACGGAATACTTCAATCTCATCACCCAAGAAGTACTTCATTCATACAGGGGTCAGCTGTATGTCTGAAAGGTGTACTTCAAGTGATGAAGATGAAGATTCCTAGGTAAGCTGGCTCTTGGAGTCATCCTGTAGAAAGCTCTCACAAGACACCAAAACTCGTGGAACGGTATTAGGATAAAACATTAATGATTACCGTTTTTAGAGGATTAGGTGTTGTGGTGGTTTCAAAGTATTTTTAAGACAAATATTGCAGCGGGATGCTTTCGATTAATATTTTTAGATTTTATGGGTTTATATGCATAAAGTGTAAATGCATGATATATATTTTTATTCTATAGGCCACCACAAAGAAGAACTCCTATAGCTTTTACACTACAAAGGGTTTCACATGGGGCTTAATATTTTTTTAAGATGCATGAATGTAGCCTAATGCAAGACTATTTATTTTTGTTATTTCTATGTATTGCCAATATAGAAAAAGTAAACATACTAAAGAGAAATTAACTCATGCAATGTAAGAAAGTAGATATAGATAACTACCGTTGTTACCTTACGGCGAGGGTTCGATGTTTTTAGTCTTTTGAATTGGACTTCTCCTTGCAGTGGTTCATTGAGTACTTTGAGTTGCTCTTGACGGTAAGGATTGAGGTGGTGCCTCTACTAGTGGCTCCCAATGGCGGTGCCACCTTCTTTCTTTCTGTTGTAGGCGTCTTAAAGCCAATCTTATGTGCATCATTATTACTAGTTGAGAACTTTCACTTGTAGCATTTAGGGGATTGTCTCTCCACACTTTAATTGAAGTGTGTTCTGCCCATAAAGACAAGGAGAGATCAAGTGCATGGGCTCTGTTGGTGGGAAAACACCAACAGAACTAGAAATTTATTTATTCTCTAACCTTGGGCACAATAAAATTGATATTATTCATATTGTTTATTCCTATCATGGGTGAGAGGATCAGAAGTATAAATATGATATTTAAACTTGTGAGATAAAGAGTAAAGTTACTTAACCATTAGAAAGGATATTCATCTTTATAATGTATCAATAATAATAGACGAGGTATTTCTAGCTTACTCGGTTAAGACTGAGATTACAAGAATAGCGCTATGAACAAACTTAGAGAATAAATCATGTTGAATTTAATCGGGTTGATCAATTTAAGTTATAATTCTAACATGATTGTATTTTCATTTATTGCATACCAAGATCAAGAGGAAATTAAGGACCACTTACCTTAAGATGTTACCTCCATTATTAGAGCATGATGAAGGGTAAATAAATTTTAATGGTCTCTTTTTTTCTCCTTTCTTGTATCATGGGTTATTCATTAGCATCTTGTCTCGTATGTTGTACTCCTTTCTCACTCTTCAGACCTTCTGCTTCTCTCATTATGTCTTTTCTGCAAGGGGTTAGTGGAGAACACATACCCGAAGGAATATACTATTTATCAAACTATGGATAGTGTTTACCTAAGAGTTAAAGATTGATTTGTAGCTCATGTTTTCAATGTTTCAATACTATTTCAATTTTTTTCATCAAGGTTAAAGCAAGGATATTATTTTGAAGCATACCCTTAACCTTGAATTGATTCTACAAATAGTCTCCTAATATGATTTAAATATTTTTTATGTAGGAGGGGTTAGTCTATATGTACAACTAAATTCTTATATAAGTATGCTTGATTTTCATAATGTTTAAGTAATATTCTAAAGCATACTTATAATAGAATAAGAAAGTTTGCAAGACTAAAGGTATTTATTCACATAGAACCAAGAATATGTATGGTGAACCACATGAGCATTTTATTATATATATATTGAATAAGTTATGTTTGAGCATAGCATAGGGTAGAAATGACCAAGACAAATTAGCAACATGGTATGAGATCTTGATTGTAGTTACATGTTGCGCGAGGCTTGGACAAACGTACCTCATATCTTCATCTTTCTAAGTAAGTGATGACGAACTTACTTGGAAGAGGAGGTTCGGGTTCATCTGTTGGTGAGAGCTTATGGTGGTCTTGCTGAGCAAGACCTTCCTTTTATCTTTTTCATCTTTTCACCATTCAATGAAACTATGGAAGATTACATGCTCTTCACTCATCAACTTTTTTCTGATTTCTTTGATTAATTTGTGGTTGATGAGCTGGGGTCTATTGGAGATGCGATAATGCTCATTTGAAGACTTCTTCTCCAATAGATTAAGGTTGTTCTTTCCTGTAAAACGTTAATGGACACATACCCGAGGGAATAGCAAGATTGAAATACGGGTTTTGTTGTCCATACTTTTTTTGTGATTTTCTTCTATGCTAATCAAGATGATATATGGTTTAAGATTATTTAGCATAAATTGTGTCTATTGTGTTTTATGTTGTTGTTGCAATCTAGCATGGTTCAAGGCAAAGATAACTTGTAACAAAAGATAAATGAATAAATATTACTACTCACAAGTTGGACCTTTTGTGCAAAGTTATCATCTGTCTTGTTTCATCCCCAGTATGAACTTATCTCTCGACTTTTCCAGATTTAATTCAAAATTTTCTTGCAGGGGTTAGTCCAACAACATATCCAGTATCCACTACAACATACTATCGGCTCAAAAATCAACCTAGACACCACGTCTAATTTAACTTAGGAAGGCATTTTAATCTGAGCCCAGTTTAAAGTCTTTTAAAAGTAAAACCACCACTCAAAACTAAGCACCATGCTTCATTTAAGAGATTTATGAAAGTACTTCAAAGCCTAAACATATATCATAGCAAATAAAGGTAATATGAAAATATAGTAGAGATTTATTCAGATAGAAATAAAAGAGCATGATCATGGTGAGTTTTTTTTTATAATGCATGTGAGATGAATATATGAAATAGAACAAGTTATGGCTGAGGAAATTTAAACTAAATAGTGTGAATATATGGATTAATGTAAACATGCATTGGAATGTAAAAGATAACTACTCATAATTGTTGAAGTCCATGAGCAAGACTTTCTCGCCTTTATTTGATCATACTTACCATGACTCACATTCTGAAATTTGTGAGTGATACAACATCTTTGTTCCCGTCACTTGAGATATGAATTAAAGTCCTGTGATGTCGACCTCTTTCTCCAACATTGGATTTGTTATGTTTCTTCTTATTTTGTGGGGGCATGCCGGAAGGTCGTAAACCGATCGTTTATTACCCTGCATAAGATATAAAAGTAGACAAACAAGGGTAATCCTGCTTGAGCAGGGGTTAATGGTTATCTCGATCACATAATTGAGTATAAGTCTATCAATGTTCCTTAATTGTCTAGCTACCTTCCCGACAACGGCGCCAAAAAATGCTTGTTGACATTTACTACCGTCATTACTAAAAAGCGAGATAACTCCTACCCCTAGCAACAACGCCCGAAATGCTCGGTATATAATTAACTTATCATTTAGCAACTAGCACCTCTTTATTACTAACATTCTTAAATATAAAATAGATTGTCATCCCTAATTATATTGCTAGAAAATTATTATAGATTTACATGTACTAGTGTGACTAGGCAGATATAAAAGATATGAATATAATATGATTGTAAACTAAATAGGTTACGCAGTTTTAACGGATAATTATACCGTTGTAGCATTTTACCTAGGGAGTTCATCCAGGTTGTCGATTTATATTTATACCACTGGGAAGGTCTATATAGGACTTATAACTATAACTTATACTATTGATGTGAAAGATAAACCATAACTAGAATCCTACTCATAACAGGGATAAGTCACGTGATAAAAGATATAAGATAAATAATGATCAGTCATCATAAATAGATAAATATCAGAGCTCTTCTAGTCAGAGTAATAGCTAGCCAATGGATAAATTCAGGAATAAATACTAAGGTAATTCAATAACTACATCAATGAATAACTCTAATTAGTGCAACTACATCTAGCAATCATTGTTAAGTTAATCCTACATCATGATCACATGTAAAGAGGCATCAACTAATGAGGGTATTAAGACACAAGGGTCACCTCCTTCGTGACCGTGCCCATGCTAGTCCTATGTACGGAGGGTGGACTACAGAGGAACCAACGCAGCTGTCACCTGCGCGGACTACCACACGTCCCGGCACATCAGGGTACACGCAGATAAATAAGATATCTAGACACCATGTCTACATATTGTCTACCATCTACCCAACGATCAATTAGGTAAACGCTATACGAGCAATTACATGAATTCAATAAGATCAAACCAACTATCCTAAACATATAATCAAAGTAGACAATGACTATTGCAATTAAGAATATATAAGAGATTAAGAACAATGTTGCCTGAATCATAATATTGAATACAATAAGAGAAAGGTACTAGAACTATACCGAACTCCGCGCTCGAGGCCGGGCGCGCCGGGGCTCCTGATCCCGAAAGAACTAGAACTCTTCTACTTCTAATCTAACTAGGCTAAAGCTATGAACTAGAGAGGCTCGATGAACTAGAGAAGGCTCTTGATGGCTTGATCTCCAAATGACTTGATGCCCCAAGGGAGGGGGGTTCGCCCCTTTATTTATAGCCCTGGGATCGGCGTGCGCCGCAGATCAAACCGACCTAACCAATGGCCGAGATGCATCGGGGAGGCGGTGGAGGAAGCTTCGGAAGGGGGAGGCAATCCCTAGTAGCGGGGGGCCGGGCCGGCCGGTGGGGCCGGCCGCCCCACCGGCAGGTCTTGGCCCCGGTTGCTTCCGGTGTCTTACGGATCCTTCCCACGTCCCCGTTTGTGATATTTCTGTGGCGGATAAGTTTCGTGGTAAATATGCACTTGAATCCCTCTTTTAAGCTTTTCTGGAATAATCCCTAGAAAATATAGAATATGCAAAACTCGTGGAAATTATCAGTTAAAACCCTAGACTAGTGTGTATTCATGTATTCTTTTGTGTCTAAAGTTATAATGAATGTTGACATTATCCATCGTCAACACACGGTTTCAGAGAAAAAGGCCGGCCGGCTAAATCGCCGACCGGATCTTGCGATCGGGCCGGGACCGTGGCGAGGAGAGAGACCGACGACCCGTCGAGACGCCTGTAGGAGTAGGACCAGCCTGATGAAGAGCAAAGATGAACGTTGGCAGCCGGCCCGGGCTGGCTTTAACTGCCGCCGGCCTGCTTCACACTAGTAGTCTACCAGGAGTCCAGTACCATTACCAACCTGCTCCTTGTACGTGCCGAAGCTGATCGAGTGACCAACAGCAATAAAGTTCGCCGTCCACGGACGTGAACAGCGGCCGAGCTGCCGGTGGCCGGCCAGCCGTGCCCACAAGCAGACAGCCCGCGACGCAAAGACAAAGGCCGTATGCCTCGTAGCCTGACGACCTATGCTGATGAGCGGCAGCCGGCAGCAGCGCATGCGTAGCTCAGCTCAGCTCTGGAGAAGGCAGCCATTCTCTCCATAAACGCGACGGCGGGCGACGCGAGGTTGGAACGAACCAACCGCTTGAGGCATATTTAGCCATCCTTTTTCTTGTTCCTGATTTTGACAAGGCCACCGCACGGTCACACGGACACGGTTATTTTTAGCGATTGCTTCTGCTTGTCCTGGCGATCGACGCTGGCTCCTTCACCGCCGTGCGCTCAGGCACCGCCACCGCCACCGCCACCGCCGAGCCGCACATGGTGGGCACGCAGGTCCCCCGTGAGGCTGTGACCATAGTAGACTGCGATGATTGGCGTCAGCCTAGGATAGTAGAAAAGTGAGAAAAAATGAGAGAGAAGAAAACACCCTGCCCTCCGCCTTGATTTTTTTTAACCTTTTTGGTTTCCAGCCAATTCAAGGAAGGCAAGGAACCACCAGCCACCTTCCATTCCCTCTCCTTCTCCTCCTCCTCTTCTCTTCCCTCGCTCCAAGAAGAGGAGGAGGAAGCGTCTCGCCGGCATTGCCCTCTAGCTCCCGTCAAACCACGAGCCGCCGCCGCCGCCGCCGGAGGTAACGCACGAACGACCTCGCCTCCTGTATTGGTGGATTGGACCCTGCATTTTTGCATTCCCTTTCTAGTTTGGTTTGCCTCGCGGGCCCGGCCAGAGCAAAGCAATGGCTGGCGAGGAGCGCATCCCGGTGTCGGTGCGGCTGCGGCCGGTGAACGCGAGGGGAGGCGGAGCGCGGCGACGGCTCCGACCGGGAGTGCGCCCGGCCCAACCACGCTCATGTTCCGCGGCAACATCCCCCGAAGCGCCATGTTCCCCGCGTCCTACACCTACGGTGAGGAATGCGCATGCATGCATGCGATGCACCCACCCTTTTTCACTCTGCTGCATCGCTTGCTCGTGTTATTTTCAAAAGAAAAAAAGAGTCGCCGCTCGCTCAATCACAATCACAATTCGTCACATTGCTCTTCTTGTCCTCCTCTGCTGAAATTCAGACAGGGTGTTCAACCCGGAGTGCAGCACGCGGCAGGTGTACGAGGAAGGGGCCAAGCAGGTGGCCCTATCGGTGCTCAGCGGCATCAACTGTACCTTCGCTTTGCAGAAACCATACAAATCATTTCATCAGACTGAAATGCAATTATTCTCATACAAATTTTGCTCTCTGAATCTCTTCATGGCAGCAAGCATATTTGCGTACGGTCAGACGAGCAGCGGGAAGACGTACACCATGGTCGGCATCACAGAGCGCAGCATGTCAGACATCTACGACTACATTGACGAGGTTGAGTGATGGATGTACATCAGATCTTGTCTGAATCATGCGATGCAACACTTCTCTGTTTTGCTGTGATTTCCCATTCGACTCCAACGTTCTGTTCTGGTCTCCTGCAGCATCCTGAGAGGGAGTACGTCCTGAAATTTTCGGCGATGGAGATATACAATGAAGCTGTGATGGATCTCTTGAGCACTGATGGAACACAACTAAGGCTCCTTGATGATCCAGAGGTGAACTGTTCATGACGGTGACCTGAAAATAAACAATGCAAATTTCTTACCTGCCTGTACAACTCATGTTTATCCATATGTGTGCCATTCTTGATTCGATCAGAAAGGAACTGTTGTAGAGAAACTCACCGAGGAAACTCTCAGGGACAAAGGCCATCTCTTGGAGCTCCTTGCAGTGTGTGAAGGTGTTAAACCAAAATTTCTCTTCTTCCTGTTCAAAGAAACAAGAACACCCTATTAGGTTACTTCTAGTGCACTAATCCTCGGTCTCTTTGACAGCACAAAGACAGATAGGGGAAACTGCTATGAATGAAACAAGCTCTAGATCTCATCAGATACTCAGACTGGTAGGCCCTTGTGCAATACTGAATGGCGTGCAAATGTTTTAGAATGAATTAGTTTTTTGTTCTAACAAAAACATGTGTAAGATGTAGACCATCGAGAGCTCGGCAAAGCAATTCATGGGACGAGGCAACTCGAGCACCCTTCTGGCTTGTGTGGTACGGATCTCTACTATGCTGTATTTTCTTATCACATCTCAAGTATAGTACATTGTTCCATGTATTGCCCTCTGAGTTTTTCATTTCTTCCATCTGGGCAGAATTTTGTTGATTTAGCAGGAAGTGAGCGTGCCTCTCAGACACATTCAGCTGGTATGAGGCTGAAGGAAGGCAGCCACATTAACAGAAGCCTGCTTACACTGGGAAAGGTTATTCGCCAACTCAGGTCCGTTAAGGTGCTCTATTCATCTGTTTTGAGAAAACTACAGTTCCAATCATATTAGTGCTACTTTTGCAATTAGTCTTCAACCAAATGCCCTTCAACATTGCAACTGTTGAACACCTGAATCTGGACAACTCATTCCTGATGCAGCAAGGGAAGAAATGGGCATATCCCTTACAGAGATTCAAAGCTCACTCGTATATTGCAGTCATCTTTAGGCGGCAACGCCAGAACTGCTATTATCTGCACAATGAGCCCAGCGCACTGCCATATCGAGCAATCCAGGAACACGCTTTTGTTTGCAAACTGTGCAAAAAATGTAGCTACTGACGCAAAGGTCAACATGGTCATGTCAGACAAGGTGTTGGTGAAACATCTTCAGAGAGAAATTGCAAGGCTAGAGAATGAGCTGAAGTTTCCTGGATCAACCTCTTGCAACAATCATGCTGAGGCTTTGAGAGAAAAAGATGAGCTGATCAAACAGGTGCTGTTACTCTCAACAAGTCCTTTGCTTTTTGTGTCCGCATCCATGACATTTGTGTTGCTATATTCTTTGTTCATTTCTAACAATGTATGCTGTTCTGCGAATGAGAAAAAAGAATTGTTATGGACTTTCAGCTGGAAGAACAGTTGAAGCAATTGATGGAGCAGAAAGAGACCGTTCAGTCTCAACTTGACAATTTTCGCAGAGTAGCAAGTGATGGAAATTTCAATGAACATGCAGCAAGGCAATGGGTATCTATTCCCTTGTTGCTGCACTCTGGTCTAAAACTATGCACTGATCTTCTTAATGGCATACTAATTGGCCTCCTTCTGACAGGATCAACAGAATAGGTCTTCAGAGTCCCTTCCACGTAATGTGTCTGAAGACGCATTTTCTTGTTCTGATACTTATGATGCTATTTATGAAGAACAAGATGATCTGGGCTCAAAAGCATTTGATGAGTTACATGTCTGGAGCGGTCATCATCATGACCCAGAGCTTCCCAAGACAACAATAGAACTGCATCAACAAACAATGGATGAACAACCAGTGTCTAGCCTGTGTCAACCAAAAAACCACATTTCTGATAGCATAGAGATATATCAACCAAATAGAAAGGCTTCACCGGAGGTCTTCAACGAGCATTGCAAGGAAGTCCAGTGCATCGAAATGAATGAGCCTAGGAGGAGTCAATTATGCTTTCCTGCTAATCAATCTCATGCTGGCACAAACATCGATGAAGAAAAGCATGGTGAAAACATAACAGACACACCGGACTGTGCCATCAAACTGTACACATGTGATTCTGATCCATCTTCTGATTCTGAAAAAACAAATACCGATGAATCTTTGGCCCTGAAGAGGTGTGTGATAAGCTCCAGGGACAGTGTACTAACTAGAAGCAGAAGTTGCAGAGCTAGCTTCATGGTCATTCCGAATAGTTGGTTTGATGATCCAGTGGATACGAAAATGACTCCACCAGGTGACATTTTCAAATATGCTCATAGAAGACCAGAGAAGGTTAGGAGGAGTCTGTATCCTGAAAATGATCATTGCCAAAATGACCTTACATCAGACTGCCCTGTGGTCTCTAGAAGAGTTGCATCTGACACGGTCGTAGACAAGAACACTTGTAATGAGGAAGATCAAGACGCCATCAATAATGTCAGCTGCATCACGAAAGTGAAAAAGTCAGAAGAGTATTGCACACCCCAACTAGAGGGCAATCAGGTACAAGTAGGTTCCTTATAGAAGTGGTCTCTCCATCGGTTCTGCTTGTGACACCTTAGTTAGATTAACACCTCAAATTTTCTATTACACAAGCAATAGATGCTATTACCTGTATATAAACGTAGATGACTTCCCTAATATCCCAACATTTTCAGTTCATTCATCAAGCTGATTTTGAGGTCTACAAATATTTTTTTAAGCAGGATGACGTTACTGAAGAAATTCCAGACATGAAAAATGCCAAAGATGTTGATAGAGAAATATCAATGACCACTGTTGACTCTCCTTCACGGTGGCCTATTGACTTTGAGAAAAAGCAGAAGGAAATCATTGAGTTATGGCATGAATGCAATGTCTCTATAGTACACAGAACATATTTCTTCCTCCTCTTCAAGGGGGACAAAACAGACTGTATCTACTTGGAAGTAGAGCACAGGAGATTATCCTTCATCAGAAGTTCTTTCGGTGTCGGTTATGAGTCTAATGCTACTGTTATATCAAGGTAAGTTTTGTCATTATGTATTCCTTAAGCTACTCAATTCGACAAATTTTCAGCTCTTTCTATGAAAACGAATTTTGTGCATCCTTGTAGCTTGAGAAATCTTCGGCATGAAAGAGACATGCTCTACAAGCAAATGCTAAGGAGACTCAATCTTCCGGAAAGAGAGAGCCTTTACAGTAAATGGGGGATCGAACTGAATTCCAAACAGCGAAGGCTGCAGCTATCGCGTCGCATCTGGACACAGATTCACATGGAACATGTGAGGGAAAGTGCCGCTCTTGTTACAAAACTGGTAGAACATCTGGAGAAGGGGCAGGCCATCAAGGAGATGTTTGGGTTGAGCTTCACACTGAACCCACGAGCTGACCGAAGAACTTTCAGCTGGGGTAGTGCTCACTCCTAAACTAAGCATTGTGACAATGACGATTATGATGGTTAATGGCTGGATGAGACGACAACAATGGCATAATTGTAAATGATGACTACATGGTAGAGGAGATATCTTGTCGGATCTGAACTCATCCCAGCATTGGTTTTCACTAATGTCCGCATGTATTTCGCATCACTTATTATGCAGGTGTACATGTGATGAATGTTGCATTGCGGTGCTGTGAAAATGAACTGATATGAGATGCCAACCCCTCTGCACCTAACTGTATGATGTATTGCTGTTCTGAATTTTTTTGCATCAAATATATATCTAATCTACCTGATGCTATGAAAATGCCAGCGTTTGTTGTTGCTGTTTTAAGCTCGTTCCCTTCCTTTTCTCTTTGTAAGAGGCACATCAAGCTAATATATGACCAAACTAACTCCAAAAGCATCGATTATGATTAAACTAAAAATGGGGAATATACTGTCAGTTTTAATCCCATACAGAAACCTGCTATCAACTGGATTCAAACACTTCTATATGACTCAAAAGACATTTCTAACTCATTTCAAGAGGGCTTCAAACATGATTTTGGAAAAAAAAAACACTTTCACCTTGATGATCACTCAAGTCTGAATATCTGATTTTGAGTCGAACTCAAAAAAACAGAAATCTTTAGCCACCCAACTATTTGAAACCAGTCACGTTTGATGGTTTTAATTAATAGTTCAATGACCAAAGAGTTTAATAGTCAAACTCAGACTCTCAAGCGTTGAATAGTTAAAAATAGAACATCCCTCGAAAAAAAAAACATTGTTTTACCTGGGTACAGTGCCATCTCAAGCATGAAGCCGTCGTCACGTCCACTCGTGAGGTTATTCAATTGATCCTCTGATGTTGGCCCTTCTGCATCATCCAGCAAGGCTCGGAAGTCTGAGTTATTAAGGTGCGGTTGATGGATAAGAGGCCTCTTCGATATGTTAAGGGAGAGAGGGGAAAGCTAGAGTTGGGTGGGAATCCTTGATTAGAAATTTCCATTTTCCCTGAAGTACGATAGCGTCTGAAGTCTGAACTAAGGGAATATGGAAAGTGATCGTGTGACTCGTGGTCGTGGGCGGGGAACCAATCAGTAGCAGGCTTCCATTGGGCCTTGCTTAGTTGGTTTTGAATGGGCTTTACTAAATTTGTCTTGGGCCTTGCAAGCTGCTACCCTCTTCCTCACTTTCACTCCTCTTCCTCGTCCACCCCACGGCCAATCGGGTGATCTGAAGGCGGCGGCGGCGGCATTCCGAGCTTTCGCGACATGGCGATGCGGTTGGCGGCGGCGGCCGCGTTCGTGCGGCGCCTGGCGCCGGCACGCCCACCAGTACCCGTCCTGGCGGCGGTATCTACGGCGGAGCCGGAGGCGGTGACGTGTGGGCGCGGGGACAAGAAAACCAAGCGCGGGAAGCGGTTCAAGGGCTCCTACGGCAACGCACGGCCCAAGCGGGAGAAGAAGATTGAGCGCATCAAGGACCGCGTCGAGGTGCCCCGCTCCACACCCTGGCCCCTCCCCTTCAAGCTTATCTGAGTGGGGACTCCCCTCCCCTCCCCCTCGGTTCGCGAGGGTACCTAGGGTTTACTGCAACAGTCGCTACTACTTCGCCATTTCCAGTTAGTTGCACGCCTGCATGGGCGTGTGTTTGCTTTGTTTTTTATTGTCTCTCAATTGTGTGGTGTCAGATATGTACTGTCGAACTGCTCTGGTTCAACTTTGATAAATGCAATATCCTTTTGGATGGAAGTGAAATATGTTTCTGTTCCATCATTCTGTTAGTGTATGCATAATTGGAAAATGAATTGATCCTTTATCCATCAGCAGTTAATGATGTTCTCCATGCCTGTCAATAGAGTTACTGAAGGGTTTCAGCTTAGATTGGATTCTCTGTTTGTTGTTACTGTCTTCACTTAGTTCAGTCACATGCCATTCAAAATGAAATGGCAAGAACTGCCAGGTATATGTTTCTAAGATGACAAAATCCAAATTATAGGTGTCTTGAATTTCAAGGTGTTCAAGGTACATGTGCCTGTACTATAATTTCTTTGTAAAATTATAGTTACTTGCTGAAGGAACATCTTATTTGTATGTCCTGTGTTACAGGGTTACTATCCAAGAAAAACGAAATTCTCTTCCTCCCCCAAGTCTTTTCACTTATTTCCCTTCTGCTGTTCTTCAAAGTGTCCCAAATCCTCTTAGGTTTGTATCATTTGCTCACTCTGAATCCCAAAAATTCATCCAATCGAAGCTGGGATACAAAGGTTTATTAAATATATGCATACTTGCTTTCGCTGAAACATTCATTCTCTGCCCCCTCAAGTAGCTAAACAATCCTGTCTGGCAGACAAGTTCTTTACCAATGCTTTGTGCAGACTGTATTGTTCAACCGCCTTGGCACTAAACTGCAGCTCAGTACTGTTGATTGCTCCCGAACCAATAGCTCAATAGCCAGACTGAGTGTATCAAGCATTTATTCCTTGTGCCTACGAAGTTTTTGCATACAACATTTCATTTCACACAGCACTTGGGTGCTCACTTTCAAGCTATTATTTGGTTTTGAATCGCCACAAGGGTATGTTCCTGTTTTGTCTTAAAGCACACATAGGTGACTTCTGAAATGCTACAGGAACAAAAACAGTTTCCAGATTTTCTGTTCAGGGCTCAAAACAAGATGAAACTATCTGCTATTTAGAACATGTCTGGTTTTTCGCTAAAAAGTTTGGAGAAAAGGTTTAGCTCATGCTTCCGTCTTATGCTCAACCCTTGGTTGGCCACTGTCCATTCCCCAATTTGGCACTGTTGTATGTAGCCCTCTTCACCATCTTCAAATGCATTGGACCTTCTGCATACAGATGTGGCTTGTGGCCTCAGCCTTGTCGAACTAACATACATACAACAACAGCCTGTTACGCCTTGCGGGCTGGCCTGACAAGACTGTTACCTACCTTCCAATACCCGTCATCATCCTTTCTAGTCCTCCTTTTCCGAGCTGAGCTTGAGCCATTGTGCAGTTCTAGTGTTTGTTTAGCCAGTGTGTAAATGCTACAGAAATGCCAATTGCATAGTTTTCGAGGTATTTGGCCAATTAAATGGGATGGCTTATACTTGGCCTTGTTAAGCCTCAGCTTTAATTCTCAACCTTAGCGAGACTTATTTGCTTCTAGTTCTAGGTGGTAGCCAGCATGTGTAGGCGGCGAACTAGCATTGTTGAGAGATCAAGCTCAGCCATAGATGCGAGGAAAAAAAGTATGTGGCTACAAAGAATTGCACACACGTGGTCTGTCCTGTTTGTAAGCCCTTTAGGGCATGATTGGTTGCTTGCATTAACCCAAGCCTGTATTGGGTCTAAGCCAAGTTAGCCCAGCCCAGCATAAATGTATGCAATTAGTTGGTTTCTTATTGCCCTGCATGGAGTTGCATTTGGTAAGATTATGTTTGATTGGTTGACTTGTATTGCATGAGGTCATCTCCTTGTTCTTGTGGTGGGATTAAAATATAATCACTTCCACCTTCCCACTTTCATCTTTGCTCGCACCACCTCGTATTCATCGTCGCTTCCTCGGTGCCCATCCATCTGTGCTGCCATCCTACTCATACCTCGCCGCACACCGGTGTTTTCAATGTGGTCACGTCCCTCATAGATGTCCCTGTGTCCTGTGTTGGGATATGTTGGGATCCTACTACTACTGCTCAGGGGCAATAGCGAAATCCCTATGATCCGCCTCTAAATTAACAATGTCGATGAGGTTGACCTGGACCTCAACCTTCTCAAGAGCCATGGGGGCTTGCTGACTGTGGTTGCCATATCCGTGGTGGCCGCGATGTGTTGTTAAGTGCCAAGGTGGTGTGGTGGGGGCCAGGCGTGGCAAAGGGAGGGGGTACATGTGATGTGGTGGAGGTCAGCGGTAAGGAACTTCGGACGATGTGGGGGGGGTGGGTGTTGGTGGTTTCAGGGCACTCCAACCTTGTGGGCCCTGGCTTGTGCAAGATTACACAAGCTAGCACAACCTATTTTGGCATGCTCCATAATGCAGATTTGGAGCCTGCTTCTGCACTCCCTAGGCCTGCTTAAAAGCCCAATTTTGAGTAACCAAACATTTCGAGCTTGCACTGTACAAGCCTGGATAGGCCCTGATTAAAGCAACCAATCACAAACTTACGGTTCCTCTCTTCCATTTTCCACCCACCACCACTCATCGTCCAGCCGCCGCCGCCACCGCTTTGTTCTCCCTTGCACGTCCACCAGCTGCTGGTGTGTGACCTGGGTCCTCACTCCTCACTCCTCAGTGAGCCGTGCAGTCTAGCTCTCCACCACTTTTTTCGGCTCTTCAGCATTCGCCCAGTTCTCATCTCCAGTCTGCCCAAATCTGAGACTCGAGCTCCAGGTATTTTGGTTTTTCCTCCTCTTGTAGACTCTAGCGCTTTGTGTATAGTGATCTGTGTCTTGCTGCTCCGTGAGCGCTTGTGCGAATTCTCTATTGATTGATTTTTATTGTAGTAACTAGTTTGTGCTCTGCCCTGTGTGCATTCGATGCTGGCCTATGCTTGTGTGCTCCGCTCAGGTCGTAGTGGTTGTGTGCTATCAGACACAAAAATCATGTTGGGGTGATATTATTGCTGGCCCCGAATTGTTATGGCATCTATTGATAATCATTAGTTAATAAATTTGAGGACAATGAAAGATTGAAGTAGAAGTCCTAATAGTTATGCCCCATATCTCATAATCAGTCTCACTTCAAAATACAGTATGAAACATGCCATCTATAATTATATGTTTGCGCATATGCTTGAAGTCCTTCTTGCTACCATGCTACATTACAATAGTTGCTATCTACACATCCTAAACATTAAACAATGGGTGACCTACCGTTTTTGCGTTAGTACTTTAGAGACTAGGTGAACACATGCAGTTTTCTCTGCTGCCCCCAGTTTGTAGCACACATCTCTTCTATTTCTTGCCAGAATTTATCGTGTAAAATACACCGGTGGTCCTCAAACTTTTTCAGTGGTTTCACTAGTTACATGAACTCAAATTGAGTTGTCATGTCTCTAAATTTTTTAAGTGGTTCACGTGAGGTGCATTGGTGCCTATTCAACGTCTTCCCCTTTTGCACTTTTAGGTGATTTAGGTGAGTTTGGGAAGAGACCTCCTTTTTGCAATATGATTATGTTTTGGCTCGATCAGAGTCAGCTTATATCGAAGCACAATATATTTCCTATTGTTTACTTGATGTCTAGAGATAGTTGCATGTGGTATAACTGGAGTATGTCTTGGATTGACTATTGTATATGTCTGTGCATGGGATCTGTGCAAATTCTTGCAAATAGACTTGTTTCATGATTCATAAATTGAAAATTTTTGGAATATCATGTAGCAGCTCGCATATCAGTAAGAACTGGTTATTGTTGTATAGTTGGACATTTCAGAATGGACGATGTGGAATTGTTGCCTGGTTTTTGTAGATGGATTGTTTACTGTGCTTTTTAAGGCGCTGTTAATAAAATTGGGGAGTTTGTAAAAATGAAGAGAGATGTACAATTGTTCTTGAATCCTCCGTGTTTCGATGATCTGGTTGTGTGGTTTTGGTGCGAGTTCATATGTGGAGTGGAGGATGAGGAACTAGCAATGAAGTGTGCATGAGTCAAGATGTACAGGCAGCTTGCTTGGTTTACATATTGCATGGAGGTGGTGGTTGGCTTCACCATGCCTCCTGCCTTCCTAAGAGGTTGCCTGGCAAAGATTTGTGATTAAAAAAGCAAACAAACTTCCGTTCAATTTTAGTTTTATTAAATTGGTAATAGATGTAAATTCCCAATATATTTTATTGAAATGGAAAGTTTGCTTTATGCATCACTACAAGATGGATTCACACGCAATTAAGTTTTTCTAAACTTTTACCAGTATATGTAAACAAACTTCTATACTGGGCAGTGAAAATAACATTGATAGATCATCTTCAATAACATTATCAGGTTAATTTTGCTTTCTTGCTATATGGTTGGTAAAATACAACTAATGATGACCATGCTTTGCTGTTTTTGGATAGTGACTAACACACTTAGGAAAAACCGAAAAAGCTATATGTTTGCAGTAGGTGGCACATGCTGTTTATGCAAATGAAAGTTCCTTTTTAGGAATGTTAAACTGATTTCTGGAGTTTAGGATTTCTTTTGGGTATCTTTTGTGATGCAATCATATTATTAGTAAAGGTATATATTGCAGTATAGTATATTTATATTTCCTTGTTTGGAAGAGTTCTTTTGCATGCCAATATTTTATTAAAGTTTTCCCAACTCAGTTCATAATCAGTCCATTATTACTCAGTTCATAATCAGTCCATTCTTTCTTCATGACACCAAATCTGATCGAAATTGTTTGTATGGCAGGAAACATGAGGCAATCAAGCTGCCTTAGAACTGCTTATGAATCTGGTAACAATGTAAGGCTAGGTCATTCCATTTATCAATCAAGAATTCTTCCACAGGACTTGATAAATGAGCTGCCAGAAGCTTGCATAGCTGAAATATTCAGGCATGTGGAAAACCCAGAAGATCGGCAGTCATGTGCCTCTGTCTGTTGGAGATGGGCCAACATATTGGTCTCTCAGCGGCCAAACTTTTGGGCCCCCTTCAGTGTTCATCAAAGCATTGACCGTTGCCTGCATCTGTGTAACGTTGATGATGTCAAGCTTGCAGCAGCTGTTGTTGACTTATGCGCCAGGGATGTGGTGACTGATCTTGGTCTTCATTGTAGGCCATGTGGGGCTGTTGTTGATGGAGTTCCACGGCTCACTGATAGTGCTATGCATTTTGTAACCAGTGCATGCCGTAACCTGAAGTCAGTTTGTCTCGTTAACTGTCTCTCTCTCACCAATAAAGCTGCTAGGATCATTGCTTCAAACTGCCCTGCATTACAAAAAATCTTGTTATGATAAAGTCTTCAATCAGTGATGACGGTCTTTCTCAGGTTGCTCAGAAATGCAGAGACCTGAAGTTCCTCCGTATCGAAGGGTGCTTGTCCATCACCGAGACGTCTCTAAGAGCCCTTGTGCAGTATGCCAAGAGACTTGAGTCTCTTACTCTGGGAAGCTGCCCTCAAATTGGGGAAGATGCCATCTTGTCCTTACTGATGAACCATCCTTATCTGGACAAGCTTGTGCTCAAGGGCATGAGGGCTGGAGAGTTACCTATGAATTTTGCTAGACAATCATCAGCCCTCCATCATTCACACTTATTTCGCCAGCTCTCTAGCCTCATCCTGGTGAAATGCCCAGGTTTAATGGACCTGGGCATGCTTAACTTTGCTAGAATTCAGTTTCGATTGCTACGGCATTTGGTAATTGATGACTGCAGAGGAGTGACAGAACAAGGCTTGAAATGGCTGTTGGGTGATGCCATGAATCCCACTAAGCTTAAGACCATTAAACTTGTCAGGTTCCAATTTCTTACATTTAAATCTGTAATAGAAGTTATGTCCTTGATCAGCAGAACAATTGAGTCAGTAATTGTGGATTCATGTGATTTTGGAATAATGATGCCAGTGCCACACTATCTTGATGAAGCTATGGCCTGGGAGTGTCCTAAGCTGAAGGTGATCAGAATGGAGCACTGTGAGAGAACTATGCACCTCTTCTTATCATGGGTCAACATAGTGTGTCGTGAGCTTAAGGAGCTTAGGCTCGCTGGCTTTGCAGCACATGGTGTGGTGTATCATATGGAATGCATTTTATATGGCATCCTGCTCAAGAATAGGATCACAAAGATTGAATTGCAATCCTACCATTTTACAGACATGCATGTTTGGATGGTAGCTCAATTATGCCAGCGAGCTCTGCAGGAGCTTATATTGGATGATTGCCCGAACATCCTGGGCAACTTTGTCATCCATCTCAGAGAGTCTTGCCCTAATCTAATCAAGTTGACCTTGAATCATATTCAAATCTGTGATCTCCAAATCAGGATTCTTATGTTTGTAGGATTTCAGCAACTTGAGGAATTTAATTTAGTGGAGTGCCCCTTGGTCACTGACAGGTTACTGGCTATCTTATATGCAACAACCTTGCCCAAGCTGAAGAGAATCAATTTGTCAGGTTGCCCTACTATCACGCAGGAGACTGTTGACTATTACAAGCGTTGCTGGGAAATCAAGTACTAAGTAGCTGAACCTCCCGAAGAAAAAAATAAACTTGCTGCGTGCTTCTGTTTGCAGCTAATATTTGGTAGGGTCATCTTAAACCCTTTTTTTTTTAAAGATAATGAGGTCATCGTAAACTTAGATTTCAGCTTTGAACTATTGTCGTCCTGTGGAACCGATGCATGTGGTATCGTACTTGGCCATGTCGGTCCTGTTGCTGCTTATGATCACAACTCTGAGATGCTGTGCTGCTTTTGTTTCCGGTTTATATTTCTGGAATGGTGCGGTGCTGGACTGCTAGTTCTGTTTGTCAAAATGCTGTGCTGCTTTTGTTTCCGGTTTATATTTCTGGAATGGTGCGGTGCTGGACTGCTAGTTCTGTTTGTCAAAATATGCAAAAGTCGGCCAGATTTTGCATCTATGAACCTGTTACTTCTCACTGCAGAGGTGCTCGACTGACAGGCCGTTCTTATTTTTTGTTCTGACTGGCAACACCATCTATAGTTTCATTTCATTTCATTTGTGTTCCAAGTCGAGATCAAAACACGGTGGATACTGTGAGATCATGCTAGTCTCAGCGATCAGGTAATGTGCAGGGTTGATGGGGCTTTGACCTCGACGCGGCGGCTACATCAGAGAAGCTGATATTACCTGATCACTAAGAACGGAGCTTAGCGTAGCTCCAGTTGTGCAGTATGTACTCATGTTCATCAGACAGTGCGTGCTAGAAGCGAAATGGCTCGTGACTATTGTGGCCCATGGGACACAGCCCGTCTGCATTCGCAGCCCGTCTAGGCCTGTTGGTCGATCTGAACCTTGCGTGTTACAGCGATGCGGCGGCCTGGTCCGGTCCAGTCACTCTCCTTCCTTAACGCACTGTATAGAAGTTTCCTCTTTTTTTTATTATATGACGAAGAAAAGGTATTCCTTCGTTTTCGCCTTTCCGAGTGCTTCCTCAAATGGTATCATCATGCTCCTATCCATCAGGCTGCCGTCAGGTAATAGATCGTATGACGATGAGCAGTGCCTGATCATGACAAGCGCGCGACCAGAAAACTCTTGGCTTAATTAATTGGCTCTTTCCTCCAGTCTCCAGATCTTGTTCGTAGGCCAGTACTAGTAGTAGCAAAATCTCTGCGCTCCTCGGAGCAAGCAAAAGCGTATGAAAGCTTCCATGATCAATCACCAGATTCAACGAACCACACGGCATATTTGTTCAGCCTTCAGCGTCGGTCATGGGGATTCAGGTACAGGCAGCACTGTTCAGCGTTCACCCTGCATGATCGTCCTCTAGCTCCTCCCTGGAGATGGAGGCTTGGCGTTCTCGAGCGATGGCGATGAGATCACGGACGAGTCAACCGCAGATTGTCTCCGTCGATCCGTCTGTGCGAGGCGGAGCCCGCGTTGACTGTTGCTGTTCATCCCCGGGCTTGTCCTGGTCGAAAAAACCATGTATATCTACACTGCTGGTCCGAGAGGATCACGACGTCCGTCCACCACAGACAAAAGAAACAAAAGAAAAAAAGAAAAGAAAAGTCTTCCTATTCTAACATCTTTACGTAATTGGCGTGTTCGGCTAAATCGATTGATAAGATAAACCGACTGATTTACTGTAAGATAAAAATATTATTCAAACGACGGATAAAACAAACAAGTAATAGATCGATCGGTTGTTTACTAGTAGCAGATTGTTTTTTAGAAAAAACATTTTACCAGCAGCAGATTTTACCAATTCACCTTGTACTCCCTCCGTCCACAAATAACTTACCTTCTTTTTACTTTTAATAACTACATTTGACCATTCGTCTTATTTAAAAATTTTATATATATTATAAAATAATTAAATCATTATCAAAGTATCCTTAATGATGATATAAGTCATAACAAGATACATGTTATTCATACAAAAATTTTAAATAAAACGAATGGTCAAATGCAGTTATTAAAAGTCAAAGAAGGTAAGTTATCTGTGCACGGAGGGAGTAGACAAGCACGGTGACGGTTGTCAGATTATTATCTCTACCAATATATGCCCAGCAATCTACTCATAATATCGGTTGCCTTTTTCTTTTTCTAGGGAAAAAAAATCACAGGCTTTAGTACTTCTTGCAGTTACAGCACATGACGGCATGTAGTATGAATTTACTACGATGGTACAGTATATGTGGTATATCTGGGCAGACAGCCATACGGTTGAGTGAAGAAGCGCAGTCGGGGACCGGAGATATTCGATCGGTAGGCTACAGTATTCCTACGGCGATCAGCATGGAGAGCAGTGCCGCCGACGCTGCCGGTGCCGGTGACATCACAATAGATGTACTACTACGAGCTGTAGCTAGTAGTAGGCACGTAGAGCTAGGCAGGCAGCTAGATGCCGGCGGCGGCGGCGGCGTAGCGCAACCTCACACGCAACTTCGGTCGAGGTTGCAGGCAGCTGCAACTACAAGCTCCAGCACTGTAGCGACTACTAGCCGCAGCGCAGCACGGCATGGGCCATGGGGCGGCCAATCGGGGAGGGTGGGATCGGAAGGAATGGAGCGGGGCCAACCGGGCGGGCGGCCGGCCAGCGCCCAGCGCCCAGAGGCCAAATCCCTGCACTGTTGACGCCGACAGGTGACGGGATCGGGATGCGTGTACTGTACGTACGTGACTGCGCCCTGCTTGTCGATTCCGCGCTCGCGGCGTCGATCCATGCCGAGGCGCTCTGTAGCGGTGGTACGTGTCGCCGATGGCCGTGGCCAATTCCTCGCCTCTCGTTCGCCGCCCGGCCACCCCATGCCTCGCGTGATATCACCACGCGGCCAGCCGATGCCCGATGCCGATCGATCGGCGAGCTGTAACGTAAGCGCAGGATGGAGGGGCCCCCGTGAACAGTCTCCACGCCGTGCGGCGGCATTCATTTCGATCGGGGTAGGTTCTTGTTCTTGTTCGCCCCTATCGTGTCGCCTCCGGTTGAGATTTGCCCGACGAAAACGATGGGATGATAAGCCGATAAGTTCGGACGACCGATCTCATTTGATCAGCGGCGTGCGACGAACGAACGAACGAACGTACGTACATGCTCTTATCCGAACTTAATGTCGTCTTACATACACAATTAAAGACATGTTCAAACGTAGAACCTAAACTAGCTACATATATGTATGTAGACCCGGCCCGGCACCGAACAAATTCTTAGCTGTCAAATAACGCGACAGGGAAATTCAGACCCACATGAACAGAAAGGGAACCTCTAGCAAGTATGTAGCACACCTAATTAATCCGACGCTGCACTACACCTGAACGTAATTTCCTATGGATTCAGTCCATTTCGCAAAGTTGCAAGAAAGAAAGGCGAGAGGCTTCTGTCTGTCTGTGCCCCTCTCAGTCAACGATAAGTAACTTATCAAGGCCTCGTTCAGTTGAAATAAAAGTTATAAATTTTTTCACTCTTTCTCTATCACATCAATTTCTATCCGCATATATGGAGCACTAAATATAAATAAAAAAATAATTAATTACACAGTTTAGTTGTAAATCACGAGATAAATCTTTTGAGTCTAGTTGATACACGATTAGACAATATTTACCAAATATAAATAAAAGTGCTACAGGAGTTCGAATGCAAGTTTTTTGCGAAGGCCCGAGACACGAAAATCCCAAGGGCCATCGATATCGATCAATCGGCATAACTTGATAAGATAGATACCGGGAAGGGATCAACGCGAGCCACTAGCCGAGTAGCCGTAGTTTAGGCGGCCGGGTCATCAGTGGACTCGGAAGGGCCAGGTGTGTCAGACTTTGCTGCCGAGCGAGCGAGCGAGCGATCACACACGACACACACGGTCCAAACAAAAGTCGCCAGCGGCACCGGAAAAGGAGGACACCTGGATGACATGTGCAGCACACCGCTGGATCTGGCTTGCGTGATTGCGTCGTCCCAATCCAATTCAACCGCGCCATCTGCCTTGTATGTGTTGGGTACAGGCGCTGAGGCCGGAGGGTCGCCGAAAATGAGACCCCCTGGGCGCTTTCGTGTCTAAAAAAAATTAAATAGGTGCCGCCAGCGTAGCCTGCTAGCCACAACAGGACGTGCACCACGCGTCACACTGTGCAGCATAAAAATGGTGATGCGCGTACGGTACACTCCGGAGCCCGAAATGTACGCCGGCGGGCGTGATTGCTGCAGACGTTGACAAAGTTCGGCGACGCCGGCCCGGCCGTTTGCGAGAACGAAACAGCAGCTAGCTAGCTAGCTAGCGCCCGCAGAATCGAAGCAGCAAAACGGGTGACGCTGACACCCCCGGCCGGTGGGTGCGGGGCGGGGCGTCTTGTGGTCTCGTGAATCGTGATGATCGAGCACGCCACGCGCACGGCATTTTTCACACTGGAACACCCGGCCCGGGCCGTCACGCCCGCCGGCCCCGGCCAAATTCAGCGCAACGGCAAACGGCAGCGCGCCTGCGCCGCGCCGCGCGGAGGCAGTCGCGCACAGTCCACGTCCACGGTGTGCCACCGCCACGCCAGCCGCCGCCGCGCAACCACCGTCCACGACACGGCGGAAGGAAAACCCCCGCGCGCGGCGCGCTTCCCGATGCGAGGGCTCGGCGGCACGGCAGTCGGCAGTAGGTACCACGGGGACGCGCCGCCACTGGCCATTGGCCACCGCCCGCACGACACGTCCCTTCCCGCGGCCCATCTTCCCGCCAACCAGCCAGCCCCGCGCACGCAACGCAACGCAACGCAATGCAACGGTGCGCAGGAACCCGACGCCACGCGGGCAGTTTTTTTTACCTTATCCCCCGCCCTACCGCCGCGCCCGTACGCACGTCTCCTGCCCCCGCCCGCACCAATCGGGTCGGCGCGGCGCTGCCATCCAACAAGGTGGCATGGCATGCGCTGCGCGGCGCCGTAACAAGCACCACCACTTGCTCGCAGTCGTTACGACTTACGCGCCGGCAGTCCGGCCGCCACCGGTAAAAATCGGGCGCCGATATACACGTGGCCGCCACCGGCATGCGAGCTGGCGCTGGCTCTAGCTCCGGCTTTTGGCTGGAGGGAGAGATCATAGAGAGGGTGGTCGAGCGGTGAGCCGGGGAGAGGGAGAGGGATAGGGATCGGCAGCGAATTCCCGGCCGGAGCCCTCTGCCCCCGCGACAGCGACGCGGGCGGGGCCGCGCGGCACACCGCTCCCTCGCTAGCTATAGCTATAGAGACCCGGGGGCCGGGGGAGACTGGAGGAGAGGGACAGGCCGCGCGCGCACGCCACCGCGCGCCATTGGCCACGCCGTTGCCATCACGCCGATTAAACTAGTCGATCGCCCAGCTCGCTCGCCTGTGATCGATCGGGCGAGCTGCTGCCTGCTGCCTCCCTTCCTCCTCCTCCTCTTGCCCAGCAAGCTAGCCAGGGGAGGACACACTACTAGCTCTAGCTGAGGGAGTGAGGCCGTGATCCGAGAGGAGGCGTGCGTGGCCATGGACGGCGACGACGACGTGCCGGAGTGGATGATGGAGGTGGGCGGCGCCGGAGGGAAGGGAGGCAAAGGCGGCGCCGGCGCCGGCGGCGCAGGCGCAGGCGCGCTGGACAAGAACAAGAAGCGCTTCAGCGAGGAGCAGATCAAGTCGCTGGAGTCCATGTTCGCGACGCAGACCAAGCTGGAGCCCCGGCAGAAGCTGCAGCTGGCGCGGGAGCTCGGCCTGCAGCCGCGCCAGGTCGCCATCTGGTTCCAGAACAAGCGCGCGCGCTGGAAGTCCAAGCAGCTCGAGCGCGAGTACTCGGCGCTCCGCGACGACTACGACGCGCTCCTCTGCAGCTACGAGTCACTCAAGAAGGAGAAGCACGCGCTCATCAAGCAGGTCAGGATCTCGGGACTCAGGATGATGCCAAACTCGTCACTCTCACTCATGTTCATGATCTCAGTCCGTCAGATGATCATGCAGCACGTATGTCCAGTTCATTTTTGTTTCCCCTAACGACCATCGATCGATCGGTTCTTGCAGCTTGAGAAGCTGGCCGAGATGCTGCACGAGCCGCGGGGCAAGTACGGAGGCAATGCGGACGCCGGCGCCGGGGACGACGTGCGCTCAGGCGTCGGCGGCATGAAGGAGGAGTTCACGGACGCCGCGGGGGCCGCGCTCTACTCGTCCGAGGGCGGTGGCGGTGGCGGTGGCAAGCTCGCGCACTTCACGGACGACGACGACGTGGGAGCCCTCTTCCGGCGGTCTCCGCAGCCGACCGCAGCAGCTGGCTTCACGTCGTCGGGGCCGCCGGAGCACCAGCCGTTCCAGTTCCACTCCAGCTGCTGGCCGTCGTCGACGGAGCAGACCTGCAGCAGCTCGCAATGGTGGGAATTCGAGTCCCTCAGTGAGTGATCCATCGTCAGATCATCATGCGACGACGACGATCACAAGCGGGTCACTCGGTTCCATCCAGGCACGTAATTAAGGACGAAATGAATACGAGTTCGTAGCGGTGATCACTGATCAGCCCAGGGCGACGGTGTACATAGCTTCAGTAGATCAAAGTCCATCAGGTCTGTCCACCAAGCAGTTTCTTCTTGAATCTTTCTTCTCGTCATCGATCATCATGCATGCAAACGAATTTTTCTCTCGCCAACGTCTTCCATCCTTGTCGTCGCTATCAGATCATGTAATCCAGGAACATGTAGAGAGAGAGAGAGAGATCAAAGGAGCTTATAGAGAATTAAGGTCACATGCGAGCTACTAGTCAATTTTATTCGCCATGCATGTTCAGTGGCTGCTTTCTTTGTTCGTTCTTTCTCCCAAAGATAGAAGTAGATGAACAGCTAGGTATTAATTAGAGAGAACATGAAAGTACAGATCGCGAAAAGATGCCGACGTGGATGGAGAGATTCTTAATCGAGCAGGAGAGGGGAGGAAGGGAATCGAACAGCAAGGCTCAGTACAGTACGGGGGAGGGTACAGGGTGGCACAGATCACACAAGTAACATGCATGCAGCTATTCTTTTATGCGGATGATAAGGCGCCTTGTTTAGCTAGGTCAAGCCGAAATGCATTGTTTATTTATTTTTAATTTGATTTGATACGAGATCTCTAGAGTAGTTCAGTGAGTTTAGTCTGGATCGCACTCAAGTTAGGGACGGCAAACTAAGGTACAACCGCAAGCAAAGTTTTTTTTACACCAAAAAAAAAAAAAAAAAAAAAGCAAGCAAAGTTTGAATGGGCGTCTATCGGGAAAATAGGATAAAATACATTTGCAACTTTCCAGCTTATATAAGGGAGTTTAAATAGGCGTTCACGGGAAAAATAGGATAAAATACATTTCCAACTTCCAGTTTATACAGGGACTGTTTAGATCTACCTCTCTAAACTTCAGAAACTCTATAAGCTTTTCCACCTTAACTACGACCGCGTGACGTACCTCCCCTCCAACGTAAAAACTGACAGATTTAATCTCTTGCTGCCGAACGGAATTGTTGATGCTTTAGTTTCCTTCACAGACGGCATAAAAGCTAGCGTTAGTAGAAGCAGATCTCAATGGTGGCTTTCTATTTTATAAAAATAATAAAAATCTGATTTATTGTCTAAATATAAAATTACTTTTTTGAATTATAAAAGTATGAAATTTGTACCAATTTTGTTTTCTAAAAGTGCAATGTCCTTATTTGTGATCTATTTGTGAGTATTTTGAACTGGTTTATTCATTTCCTATTGTTTTATTGCACGCAGTCGTGCTCATAATTTTCCAACAAAGAAGTCAAATAACTCTATATAAACCACCTTTGAAACCAGTTAGGAGGGCCATATCTAGTTTGTTACCTGTTACTCTTTTATAGAATTAGGGTTGAAATTAGCACCGATATGCAACTTCTTAGAGGTTGAAGAAAATACTTTACCCCAAGAAAATACTAAAACAACTTCAGCATAGGACGTCACGCACGGCAAAGATATAAATATCACATATACTACTCGCTCTTGCAATGCAAAGGCGCACTCAAATAATTTTGATGTAGGCCAATATACTATTCGTGAAAATATGATAAAGACGGTTTTCCCAAAAGAAATGATTCGATAATACCGTAACTTGTGTATGGAATTATATGCGTTTCGTAAATGCTGGAATTAAGATCACTTATATCTATCTATTTCGAAGAAACGATCAACGGGGGACATGCTCATCCTCGTACAACAATATAATCTTCATGGAAGTTGGAAGGCTTCCGTGGTTGTACTTGTGAATAAGCTTGTATGATTCGAGGCCGTCGCGTCGAACCAGGGAGGGAACTGATGTTAAGTAAAATCATGCATGCTGGTTGATGCACGACTCTACCAACTCCATGCAAGTTGGATCGTCAATCTATATCATTTCTAAACTTGGAACCTCGACGACTCCATTGCAAATGAAGTCAACGCGTGACGCTGGACACTAATAAGATCGACCATTCGACCTCCTGTAAGCCTATCCTACAGCTAATTTACCGAGACCTACTTATCCTAAGTGGAAGAGACAAAAAATTTACCCCACGCTCCTGACAGGGACCGACCAACACAAACGTGGTAAAAGAGCTCTCGCCATTGTTTTTTTTTTCTTTTTTTCCACTTAAAATAAACGTGGTAACTGAACCCGTTTTTGCCAATGCTGGTTTCGCCTTCTTCGCGAACACGAGACAGCAACAGGTTACTACACACTCGAGCAAGTTACTGCCGGTAATTAATATAAGACCAAAATCACCCACTGTTTTTTGTTCGGACACACACGCAACCCGTCGAATTCAAGCTGTTCTATTCTGCGAGGTCTCTTTCTCTCGCCCTCAGCTGCTACCGTGCCGGCCCCACGGCATATAGTGACATATCACACGGTGATGTTTTAGAATACTTTCGATACTTTTCTCAGGAAAAAAAAATAGAATACTTCGATACTAGAATTCTACTTCTAGGACCTAAAAAAAAAAAAGAATCCAGAGAGTGTATACAGGTTATATTTGTATGAGGAGATGGGGAGCCCAGCAGTGCATCCATCCATGGCTCCAGAATATCACAGGCGCTTGTCGTGTTATCGTGAAGGTGGTTAGCGTTGCTTCCATCTAACCGATATGGGTTCCACTCAAACGTGACAACTCATGACCCACGTATTATAAGCAACGCGTCCCTGTCAAAGGCAAAGGCCCCATCGGAGGTAATTTAATGCAGATTAGTGGTATGGATTTCCTAATCCAGCGACAAATGGAAGCCACTTGTACAGCCTGTTGACCGAGTGAAAGGTTTCTGGCGTCATCAGATGTACACGCGGCGGCTGCCTTATCGCTTGCTGTTACTCAGTGCGATAGTAATGTAAATACCTTTTTTTTTTTTAATTTTATTTTCTTGACCCCACGATAGTTAACCTTGTGCAGCTACCATCTACAGACTATATAGATGGATTATTAATCAGAGGTTGCTGCAATATATTCCCATCAGAGCGCCCCGAACACGCAATTGGTTTGACTCCCATTATACGAGTCAAATGGCAATAGCTGTCGACGCCAAACAAGTTACGGAACACACAAGAAGTGAGCACATGGTACGGCAACGTATAAGTAATATTACTATTACCCAACAATTTAGCAAGGCATCAAACAACTGCTACAAAATTATCTCATTCATAAGCGCAGACGTTTACACCTTGGACTTGTTTAGTAATTGCTAATTTATTGCTCAGGAATTGTTCACTAATTAAAAGCTCCAGCACCTTCACGTTCGGAACAGTCAATTCAGAGTAGCAGAATGATCTCATAGAACCAAAAAAATAATAAGAAAATGGTCTCAGCTATCCATATTTGGATGTACTCTGAATATCTTTCAAAACAAAGCCACGGACAGGTCATACATATGGTTGCTCACGAGTCATTCATACGTCTAAAAGATCCTCTGCATCTTTGATAAGTTTATATATAGATTATATATATTCGCAGAAGATATCAATATCAAGCTTACTTCATCAACCAAGCAGTGACTATCACATAATTTTTTGCAAAAAGGGTTTGATCAGTCTCGTACTCACAATGCATATTCTTTTTCCCACTCCCAAGTTTCTTAAGCCGTTCAATGCGAGCTTACCATCATACAATCCAGCCTTTTTTTTTTGTGATGACTGATGAGTGAGGAACAATAATAAAGATGATAAGTTATGAAAAGAAAATACCAAGATGATAAGTTATGAAAAGAAAATACCGCTCAACATGTTGCAGTATGCAAGCCAATAGTTGACAAAAAAGAAATCATCAAAAGGGAAATCAACCACCTACCATACCAAAGCATAGTGCCAACCATTTTTCAGTTATATTACTCAGGTGAGAGTAAAGAAACAATCACAAAAGGGAAATCTATCCTATGTAGTATAGGTATAGGCTACATCATGGAATGAATCTAGGGGCAACCGCCAACTGTATTAGCATGTGAGCAGAGAAGAAAGCACCCACTAAAAAAAGCTTTACCAAAATAGAGCAAAAACATAGCTACTTGCATGCACTGTCCTGGTTAACATTTTTTTTTCTTGAATACAGGCAAAAGTGTTCATAACCTTGTATGCTTCATATTGTATTGAATAGCAGAGCGCCTAATGAACTAGATATGACAATGCAGCATCAGGAAATCAATTTCAGTCATTGGTAAGTTTTTCTTTTAAGTTATCAGTTAAGTTGAATACATTGTGCCACACATGCTAATATGCTATGATAATATGTACAGATTCACTGATCAATCATATGAAGGGAAAGTGCAATAGAAAGATATGCATGTTTCTGGTTAACAAAGCCATCCCCAAACTAAACAGAGATAACAAACTTGCCCTCTGTAGTCATACCCTTCTCTCAATGCTCAGCTTTCACTTTGACATCTCCATTAGGCAAGGTACCCTGGGACTGAGCCAACCGCTTTGCCTCCTGCACAAAAATGGGGAATTATGAAGTTGTGCAACAAGAACAATGAGGATTTATTCTAAAAACACCAAGCAAATCTGCACACGTTACAAATATCAACGTCTGACAAAACTTGGTTTCTAGAAAACCTAACAAACAGCAGGATTTTATGAAATCTAGGTTTTTCTCACAGAATCAATCACTTTTCACCTTTCTTACACTAAGAAATGCTAATTAATTCAAAACAAATAGGAGCAAATGGTAACTATCAACTTCTGCAGTATCATGAAAACAGTTCGACACCAGTTGGTCGTGTTGTGTTAGTGGACATTTCAGGGTAAAGAAAAAGTTCTGCCTGCACAGGAACTGCACAATACTAACAGGACCTGCCACAGGTAGCCCCTTACGAATATAAGATGCAGTTGCAGAGAAAATCAAGTCCAGTTGACACTGAGTGATACTCGATTATATAACATCTGTAAAATTCCAAAATAATTATGTCATTTAATTATCTGTTAAATCTCAGCACTAAGAAAACTAGTAGCCCATCGCCCAGCCTACAGCAAAACCATGCTAACAAACATTTATGGGAGATTCGTCTCCTTGCCCCTGCTCTGAAGTCTAAATGTGTTTCTGCCTTTATTTCTTGAACTTAGTGATTTTGCCCCTGTATAATTAGGGCCTGGTGCACTTAATGTTGTAATTTCGTTAAAATCTTAATGAAGTTCGGTTGCGACCAGTGTGGAAAAACAATTACGGCCTGTTTGTTTCAGCTTCGAAGCTGAAACAATCGGCCTAGCTGTTGAGCTGACTTTTGAAAAGCTAGAAAGCTGGCTTATGAGGAAATGAAGTAATGAACTAAAAGCTGGAAAGCACGTTGAGAGGAGTTTTTATGGTTTTTGGTGTTTGAGAAGCTAAAAATAAAATTACAAAAATCCACAGCCAGAAACCAGCTTTTGAGCATAAATCCCAAAAGCTGCGGCTCAAACAAGTAGGCCCAACCGAAGGCACCTTTGCCCCTGCTTTAGACTCTGTTAGTTGGAGCCAGTTTAAACAAATGAAAATAAGAGAGGAAAATGGAGGATGGACCGTGCTGTCCCTAGCCTCATCCAGAATGCTCTTTCCCCCATGAGGCCTCCATCCCCTATCTCGTTTGTTCCTGCTGCCGCAGAGAGAGAGAGGGGGGGGGGGGGGGGGGGGTCATTGAAATGCAGGGGCTCATTCCTGTGGGAGGCCGCCAAATCAAAGTCATCCTCGGCATCCTCTCCATGACTCTTCATGTCACGTAAGCAACTAGCCTCAAGAAATTGCAATCATGGGGCTTCGGTCAAGTTGGCAGGGGCTGGGTTTGTGTTCTGCAGGGCTGAGTTCCGTTGATTTGTGCTTCTGTTTTGATGCCTAAGCTTGGACTCATGCCTTGATGTACTGATGCACTGAAGTTTGAAACTGTACAAACCAGTCACATTACATTGTGAGTTTGCTGTACTGAATACTGATGCCCTAAAAGTTCAAACTGCAGACAAGTTCCATGTCTGATAGCCAAGTTCCATACAAGCATGAAACAACTACTAAATTCAAAAAGCTTGGTCTATATAGACCATGCCGCAAAAACCTAACTGAATTTTTCCTGCAAATTCTGGTCCATTAAACATCAAGATTTTACCTAGTACATCAAACAGATGACCTAAAGATCTGCTATTGTTATGTTGCTACTGGTTGAGTAAAGGCATGCTTTTACCTAATAGTTCAAAATTGATCATGCATACTTTATGCATATGTTCTTATGCACACGACACAGTTCTAATTACTCACTCAGCTCCAAATTGTGAGTCGTTTTAGCTTTGTCCTAAGTCAAACTTCTATAGCTTTGACCAAGTATATTGAAAAATGTGTAAGCATCTACAACATCAAACAAGATTCATTAGCCATGAAATATATTTTGATAGTGGATTATATGATATTGTAGGTGTTAACATATTTTTTCTGTAAACTTGATCAAAGTTAGACGATTTGGACCTACGACAAAACTGAAACAACAACTTCTTCTTGAAACATAAGGAATATTATTTGAAACAGTATGCTGAGAACACATAGGGCAAATCCTACAACACTGCCTATTACTAGTGGGAAATGGACAGTCAAAATATCAGAAAATGAAGAAATGATCCAGGTAGTACTTGCACAACATTTATTATCTTTTTTTAGGCATTTGTTCAATGATTCTTATATGACACTACAGAAAATATCCAGATAGATAGATATATATTAAAACTGTTGTGGGCACACTACAAACATGACGTGATAAGAAAGTCCACTCTAAAGAGCAGTCCCAAGACACCAGTCAGATATATAAATATTCAGAACTAGAAAAATACCCCGCATGTTGCTGCAGGAACTGTAGATGATTTAGAATCAAATTGGACTACATAAATACTCATATGAAGGAATAAACTATTATAAATTAATGCTAGTGGATTGCATGACATGTAGACATGGACAATAAAATGCTTGTGTGTCTTGCTAACGTGGCCATCACAATTGCATGTGCTAGTGGACTTTAATTGCATGTGATAGTGCATTGCTGAGGTGGACAGCTTGCAAGATTCATCGCTAATGGGGTTTAGAATTAGTCCCTCCGGTCCTATATATCTGGCGTGCAAGCATTTTTCATTTTGGCCACAATAAGAGGCGGGCTGCACGGCCAAGGTACCTGTCATAACTCCGTGGAAATACTACTCCAATTAACATGCCTGTACTCCAATTACCAAGCGACACGCATGCATGGCCAGAACTGAAATGTCACTTGCATGTGGTCAGATGACCCTGTGGCGGGTAGAGTGGGGGCTAATTGCACTGCAGTTAATACAAAGCACGTATTTTCATGAAGTTTATTGGTATCTGGAATCAGGCTCTGTACGCCACATATAGAGGACCAGAGGGAGTATAAGAGAGATAGATTTGAGAAATGACCCAAGCATTATGACCAATTGTGTCATACTGCTCCCAAAATTTGCACAGATTTGAAATGTATGCAGATTTTGTTGTCTTGTTGTCAAAACTCTTTACATATCTGCTAGAGTATGAGCCAAACATTAGATGTTAAAAACTTAAAATAGGGGTAAAATCACTGAGAACTTAAAAAAGAAGGGGCAAATTCGCATGGGCAAATCACTGAGTACACTTCAATTGACACTGCTAAAGTCCCGTTAACAGAATAGGGGTATACTCTGCCTTCATTTTGAAAACTAGGAGCAAAATCACCAAGTCCAAAAAATGAGGCAAATTCACCTTTATTGAAGCTGTTCGGCAGGACTTATAAGTCGGTTGATAAGCCAAAATACTGTACAAACAGCTGATTTTCTATGAGAAAAAAATATTGCTGGCTTATAAGCTGAAACGGCTTTTTAGCTAAAGCGAACAGAGTCTAATTAGACTTCAAAGCGAGGGCATGAACACAAATTGTCCCTATAAACTTAAAAATAGCTTTAGATTCACTATAAACTTTCCCCTGCCAACATTTAAACTCACTGGAACATGCCTGAACATACAAAGTTAAAATAGAAGTTTAATATAAAGAAGTAAATTTGGTGCCAGTTAAGGGCCTGTTTGGCAGGGCTCCACTGTCTGATTCTCAGGTGGAGTGATTCTCTGGTAGAAGCGATTGTGTCTGATAAAATTGTTTGGCAAGCTAACTGCGAAGTGGTTCCTGAAAGAGAGGATTGTGCTGGAACTGTCCATAGTACCCTTAACTGTCTGTATATCACAATTATCATATTTCCATAAGTACAATTAACATGAAAAAAAAATTACATGTACATAGTGGTTTATTTATCATAAAAAATTGATTTAGCTCATAGCCAGTCTTGAACTCTTCATACAGTAACATGTGATCATGAACCATACTGTACATGAGTTAGAGAATTAGATTAATTGATTATCCTAAGAGATTCCCAAAAATAATACTGCTCTTCCAAAGCTCATACGTAGTCATCCAGCCTGGACGAATGGAGCAGTGCAGCTTGGACGGAAGAGCTTGGCCAGCGGAAGGGATTTGAGGGTCTCGATCTGTAGGAAGGGGATACAGCCTACAAGGGATTGTTCTGCAGTAAGGGGGTGAAAGCACTCCTAGAGAGGGGCATAACAGTGAATCTGAGGAAAGAACAGCTGGCACGGAACCCTGTCAGGGATGGCAACTGGGGCTGATGTGTTGGCAGGGAGTGTAGGTGCCTGGGGAGGAGTGGCGGCGATGTGGACCCTGTGTGGATGGCCGGCGTCAGTCCTGATCTGACCGGCAGTGCCCAACCACGAATAGCCCTTACATGGAAACGACTGCTCGAACCTCTCCAAGCGGCACAACGAGGATAAATCTGTGCAGAAGGGGTGCTTGCTGGCATTTATACCAGTGGCAAGTGTGTGTAAATATCCTTCAACGCGTTTGGTAGGTCTCTAATGACAAAGGTGGGGAGCAGACGTGAATCCATGTGGAGCAGGTTTTATGGGCTCTAGGTGCCAGTACAAAATGAGGAATCGATTCACGTAGATTCTAGTATGGAGCAGCTCGTTTTTTGCTGCTTGGAGCTGGGAGCGCTACCAAACAACCCCTAAATTAAGCATTAAACACCAAGCATAGAAACTTGTATAGTCGAAGGTGTAAAATGTTCTCAGCAGCCATATGGGCCCTTTGGGCTGGGCCACGAAATGTAGCACACCTCCCTCAGGTTTAGGGTTAAGTTCGAGATATGATAAAATTTGTTCGTAGTACATTGGATCTATTCCTTAGGACTCAAGGCAAGCAAGAAACATTCAATCTAGTTCCAATCTTGTGTTCGTCCCTCTCATCTATAATCTAGACCTTGCACAGACTCCAACAGGCCATCTTCCTGGTGGTGTTTATCCTTTCATGGGCCAGCCCACACCATATATATACGTTTGTTTTGTCCCTAATTAAACTAGAGATATCATTTTATCAACATGGCAAAAAAAATATATTAGGCTCGATAAACAGGAAAGTACATATTGTTTGGATGCTATAGAAATATCAGACAAGGCCAATCGTGTGTCCACTTACAGCAGCAGAAGTAGCACGTATCTCCCTGTATGCTTCTACATCCTCAGGGAAAGCTTGTTCAAGCTCCTCAAGAAGATGCTTCCGTAGGCTCTGAAATAAACCAACTTACAATGAAGCAAATTCATATTTTTTATAAGCAGATGCAACAAAAGTGAATTAACCCCCAGATCAAACATGGAATATAATGGCTTATTTAGTTATAGATAATGCAGTATTAAGATAAAACAGTGCCCTCGTGGCCACCAAAAAGTCCTCTGATCAATTTATAACTATTTTTATGACTGATAACCATAAGGTTAAACAAACAAGGACCTTGCAGCCACATATGCCTTGCACAGATGATATACTTAGTGTGATATAAGAATTTCCATACATCTAAATCAATAACAAGTAACCAAGATGATACTGGGCCTGCTACAGCATGAACAGTGCTGTACGGCAGAAATTTTTACGGCATGTTTCACCTAAATTTAATTAGAGAAGACTATAGGAAGTCATGAAGAAGGCTGGACAACTATCAAAAAATGATTATGGTTTTTAACAACTGACAGACTGCTTCTTTTCAAGGAAGGCAAATGAGAGACAGAGACAACAACAACAACAACAACAACAACAACAACCAAGCCTGTCAGTCCCAAACAAGTTGGGGTAGGCTAGAGTTGAGACCCAGCAAGCACCCTCAGTCACGAAATGAGAGACAGAGAACTGTAAAGAATTTCAGCAGGATGCCAATCTACAGATAAGATAAAAAAAGCCCTGTGCTACTGAAATCCAATAGACCTTGACAGGAACACATATCCATATTCCCTGATACTAGTAATTTCTTATATCACAAGCAAGTAAGCAGCATAAGCATGATTCCATACAACAACAACAAAAAAACTTGGGCAATCATTGTGATGCACATTACTCATTACAAGAAACATGAGTTTTCAATAGCATGGAACAATTTAATCTCCCTTATCTGACAAAAAATTGTAACAAAACAAAAACAGGGTACAGAATCATCATTAATTGAAAGTCAGAGAGCAGAACAGCTTTGTGGCTCTACGACTAACTCCTAGTACAAAATTGTCTACATCAAATGCAATGGTTGAGAGGATCCAATGCATCCATACCTTGAAAGCGTCAGTCTTGCCCTTGGTGATCTGGTTCTTGGCGATGCAGCTGTTGAGCACGTCCCTCGTGAACTCATCGGGGTTCTTCCCATCGTCGATCAAACTAACAGCACAAAAACCATTTATAAACATACTGTAGCACAGGTCAAGAGCAAAAGTTGGGCCGGATGATGAGTGAAGCTATGAAATGAAGGAGCTCACTTGACGACCTCCATGGGCACCTGGATGTTACACCCCTCGGCGAGTTTCTGCATCGTGTCGAGCTCGGCCACGAGCGCGTTCCTGAGCCACGACGCACACAACGGTCAACAGCAACGCAAACCCTAAGAGTTACAGCCCCCACACACAGAAGCGCGAGGCAAAGCCGCGGGACATGGCGGAACCGAATAGAGTGGTCTCGGGCAACTCACAGGCGCTGGAGGAGGGGAAGCTGGGAGGCAGAGTTGAAGGAGGAGACGGTGAGGTTGAGCTGGTGGAGCAGGCCCAGCGTCTTCTGGATCGAGCTCGTCACCTGCGCCAGGTTCTGCTTCGACGCGTCCTCCGGGCGCTCCCTCCGGCCCCCGATGCTTGACGCCGTTCCCCGCCGCAGCAGCAGGCGGCCGCCGCAGCAGAAGGGTTCGCGGCGGCGTTCTCCATGGTGCTGCCGGAGGTCAGGAGAGAGGGGAAGGGACTAGGGAGGAGGAACGAGGAAGGAGAGTCGGTCGAAAAGGAAGCGAGCCGTCGAAGGTTTTGGGCTTCCTGGCCGCGTCGAACCTGAATGACGATGAGTTAGCTCATGGGCTTGCTTGACTTGGGCAGCTGCGCTATTCCGCCCGCTTCCGATTTTTCCTACCACTAGTGGGTCGCAAAATCGGCCTTGCCAAGTTTGGGCCAGTGCTGAGTCTTGGGCTGAGGCGGCCGACCTCCAAGAAGACCAATTTACAGAGCCCGATTGGTATAGCAAGTTTTACTCAAAAAAAAAATATTTGGTATAGCAAGCCAAAATTAAGGTTTGCCAAAATAAAGGCTGAGTTAGGGCAAAAAATTTAGCTGTACATTTGGTTGACTATCAGAATTAAAGCTTATCATTTTTTCTTTTATATATAGTTTATAAGAACTCTCTAGAGGCTTGCTAAAACTTTGGCCATAAAAAGTGGTGTGCCAATTCATTGCCAATGAACCAATTGATGACTATAAATTTTAGCATGCCATAATTTTAGTTGGGTAGAAATTGTTAGCCAACCAATTAAGCTCATAGTTATTGACATTTCAGTTCATTATCGTCATTATCGAAAAATGTTCCACTCAAGAAAAAAATTATCAAAAATGTAGATTTTATTTCACTAAACTATCGTTGCAATATTTTTTTTCTCAAACTTGAGAACAAAAATTTCTAGAAAACAGAGAGATAGACTAGGATATGAAGAATTCAAGTAAAATATTAAGACCTCGTTAAAATATTTCTAGAAGCTTCAAACAACTAGATTTATCCCTACGCAAACAAGTAAATATGTAGGAAAATAAAAACAAAATTTAAAATATTCTAATTGATGTCTAAATGTGTTTGTTTTGCATAAAAAATATAAGATGCAATCATCATGAATGCAATGTACATTAATGCTAAATGTATTCATGTTACGCATTTATGCTGGCTGTTTATTATGTCTTTTGCTGTGGAAAGTTTTCAAAATATATTTTGATATCAATTAGGATGTTTTGGGAATTTTCTATATTTTCATCATTTTTTCCGATTTTCATAAAGCTAAATATATTTTAAGCTTCTAAAGACATTTTCATGAGCTCTAAATATTTTAGTTTAATTTTCATATCCCAATCTACCCCTACGATTTTGTTTTGAATTTCTAGAGACATTTTTTGTGTTCTATTAACCTTAGATTTTTTATTCAATAAAAAGAAAAAACACACCTTCAAAACCACTTAAAAACAAGAGAGGAGATAATTTGAATGGTTTTGAGAGTTTAGATTGTAATAAAATGTACGGAAAATTTGCTGCTAGACACCCAAAGTGATGGCCTTTTGCCGGGAGACATCCAAATTTTCAAAAAATTTGCTAGAAGACATTCTGGTTTGCCAATTTTGCCCGAGGACACCGCGCCCATTAAAATATTCATTTCCAGGTTTGAAGGAGAGAGAAGAGAGGTGAAATGTCTTTAATACCCTTGCCTCTTTCTCTTTCCTTGTCTCTCACCTTGGTTTAATGGCGGAGCAAGGCGGGCGTCTCGCCGCGAGTGTTGGGGATGAGCTCGTACTCCCGGCCGGCCTCCTGCGCCCGGCGCATGGCTACCTCCGTCTGCGCGAACGCCTGCCTCCTTGCAAAATGACAATGGGCGAGCCGGCCGGCACCCGCAGAAACATCGACGACGAAGACGACGCCTTCCCCTTCTTCCTGCTAGGCCCCGACGCGAAGGCCGCGGTGTCGGACGCGCCGGCCATGGCCACGACGGCGCCTGGCCACGCCGCGTGCCACCGGAAGGGCAGGAGCAGGAGCAGGGCCAGCTGCTGGAGCACGGCGAAGAGGCGGCGCAGCGTGAGCAGCGAGAGCAACACGCTCAGCCGGCCCGCCGTGTCCGCCGCCTGCATGCTCCCGGCCATCGTTGCGACCGAGCACCGGCTCCACTAAATTACACGAACTCAATAAGGAATCGGAATGATTATTACTACTACTAAACTCCTACTGCTAATGATGTTGCCGCCGCTGTGTGGTACGGTATTATAGTACGTGGCTGTGTTTTATGAACATAGCTCCTCTACGTCACACCGTAGCCGACGGATTGCCGGCTACCGCTCGGCCATCTGGTCGGCGGCGCAGCCCGGGGTGAGGTGGTTCGCCCAGCTGAAGCTGACAGGGAGGCTCATGCTCCTGGCTGGCCAGCCGCCGCCAACCCCAGTAGCAATAGCAACAGCGAGCACGCGGCTCGCGGAGGGGCAAGGGCCCCGGCCCCGGCCTCGATTGACGGTGGCCTCCGTGAAGGCGCCCAGGCGCTGGACCGCGATGTCCGGCGAGTGCGCCTGGTCGGGCCGCCACCGCGCCGCCTCTCCCTCACGGCCGGCGAGGTCGCCAGCCGACTAGAACAGGAAACCCGACGCCCTTCCCATTCCCTATCCTGAGGAAGAAGAAGGTGGACCACGGGTCCAATTACAAAGAGCCAGGGGTATTAAGGACATTTTACCTTTCTTCTCTCTCCTCCAAACCTAAAAATAAATATTTTAATGGGCGCAGTGTCCTCGGACAAAATTGGTACAAACCAGAGAATGTCTTCTAGCAAATTTCAAAAATTTAGATGTCTCCCAGCAAAAGGCTATCACTTTAGGTGTCCAGCAGCAAATTTTCTCTAAAATGTATGGTCTTAGATTTTTAAGAGGAACAAGAAAAATCATACTATGGCGGAAATCTAGGAAGTGGAATTAACTTTTTTTCCCTACTAATCATGCATTGAAATCATCATCCTTGCACATCGGTTTCGTTCCAACAGACGCAGGGGTCAGGGAATGAGGGAAGTGATGGAACTTGTAAACTGGAGAGAGAGCGGGGAGAGCTCGGAGACAGGGGGGCTGGTTCATCCGATCTGATCATCTGATTGAGCTCAACAAAACCAGGTGAAGCCCATACGCTACTGCCAGTGCACGTCCCCTTCGCGCTATATCCACCGAGCGCTAGCTAGCCGGATAACGAGAGCCCATGATTTTCAGCGGTTTGGCGCCCTACGTACTAATCAGTGTGCTGGAGCCGCCTCAGACGTCCGTCCATCCATCACTCCCCATCCCGACGCGTACGTGCGAACTGGTGACCAGCGAGCGAGTCAGGTCACTGGTCACGTACCCGACCGCCATGCCACTTCGTACAGTCGTACAGGCTGTACCACAGGGCCCCCCCGTGTCGTGTCATCGGCAAACCGGCCCAAAACAGGGCGCCCATCAGACGCCGACTCGCTCGCAACCTTGTGTCGTCCACCGACGTGCAGTCGTTCGTTCGTTCGTACGTGTGCGTACCGACGAAACAGTGCCGGGACACACATCCTCCTCCTAGCTTTGCTAGCGTGGTCCGCCGTGGCAGTGGCATGGCCAGCTCGCCTCAGCTTGTGTGCGGGGCATGGGCAGAGAGGCGGACGGAGGCCCATGACAAAGCGTTCAAGCAACCGTGTGCGCGGCGCACTGCGCACTGCGCACTCTCCGTGTCGCACGTACCTACCGATCGAGAACGACAAGACAGAGGCGCCGACTCCGATCTCTGGAAGGTAGCTACTGCATGTTGCAGATATCCCTCCCGGACACGACGTGGCACCACCTCGTCGTCTGGCCAGGAGTGCAGCGGAGATCGTCGTCGAGCGCGCACAGCGCACTCGCCTCGCCACTAGAGTACTTTCTCCGCCGGGTGCTCTCGCTCGATCGCCGGCCGGCCGCGATTCCGGCGTCGACTTCGCGACGCGCGGCCCAATCGCCGCCCAGATTCGCGGATTTCTGCGCGCGCGGCACTGGCACAATAATTTTACCGTGCGGTCACATCGATGGCCACCGCCCCCCGGATAGCGCAGAATCTACTACAATACAGATCAGCTCGTTCCTCCGTGGCGGCCAGGCTCGATCGGGGATATGCTCCATCCAAGCCCATCGTTTTACGGCGGCCGCGTCGCCGTCGCTCGACCGCGCCGCTTGCCACTTGGGCTCGCGCGCACGATGGCATGTCCGCTTCCGCCGTGGCCTGGCCCGGCCAGCCAGATGCTTCGGTTTGCCTTGCCCCACCTGCTGCTGGCTGGCTGGCTGGCTGGCCTGTGGAGTGGAGTGTGGACATCACGGCACTGCATGAGAGGTGAACGCGCAACGAACGGGAGGCGGGGGGGAGCTCCTCCGTCCGGCACTCCGGCGTGACGCGCGAGAACGAGAGATCGGAGGGATTGCCTGCCGCGGAGACGACACGGGTGGCGTAAACATCGTGAAGCGACGTCAGGTGGGCATGTAGCTCTTGACCACGGTACATGGTGTGAATAATTTAATTTTTTAGAGTTGTTTAAACTTTAAATCAATTTTTTTAAAAAAATTAATTGAATTTATATAGAAAAAAGCGTCACAATTTATGATATCAAATTAGGATCCTTGAAATGCCATAAAGTATATTTTTTATAATGTGATTATTTGGTGTCATAAATATTTATAATATTTCTATAAATTTCGTTCAAACATAATTTTTTAAAACTTAAATCAACTCTAGTAAGTAGGAGTAATTGATTTATCTAAAGATGGAGATGGAGTATGTTATTATTAGTTTCTGACGCTCATATTACTCACACTGGGACCTGATTTGGTTCCATATCCTAATAAGATGTCTCCATTCGAGTGCACATATCCGATGTGTCGTTTGATTTGAGCAACCACTTTATCTTAATACTATGTAAGATGGTTTATTGCAAGTTTATCTATAAATTCTGATACAATGGCTTTCGTGCCTTATGCTTATTAGTACATGAGGGATAATATGATGGAAATCAATCTATTTTATTCCACAAACAAATGAACATGTGATAAAAAAGAACAACTAACCAGGTTTCCTTGTGATGAAACATGTCTATCCAGATTCAAGTTATTGACTTAGTATGGTTGCTCGTATTTTTCTAGATTTATTCTAAGAATTAACAATGTTTGTGTGTTTCAAAGGGTAAGGGACGTTCGTTCCCATTGATAGCGAGACGTATGTGGTGACTTCGTCAATCCCCGAGATTTGATGGTGCGTGCACCTATGATGACTTCGTCAATCCCTGAGATTTGCCGGTGCCTTTCAAATGGGTGCTACTATGCTAGATTCCTTGTTTCACATCAGTTAGAAAGAAAAAGGATAGCAAAGGTGTGGTTAATTTGTGAATTCCAAGATCTGCCAAGATTTGCGGGTGTCCTTCAAATGGGTGAAAAAAGGACAGCAAAGGTGGGGTGGCTTTGTCAATTTTGAGATCTGCCAAGAGATTTACCGTGTCTTTTAAATAGGTGCTACTATGCTAGATTTTCTGTTTTACGTGGGGTTAGAAAAAAAGATAGCAAAGGATTGATCCAGATGAAGCAACATCGCCGGAGAAGATAAATTTGGCATCCATTCGATGGAGAAATTACCACAAGAAGTGATCCTGCACACTTGCATGTTGCGCGGCGGCAAGCTCAATAGTCAAGACGGTGATGACTAGCAGATTATAGTCCATAATATATTCGGTCGAAAAAAGAGTTTCCGCTCTCTCCCCTGCAGGCCTAGGCGTACGTCGCAATTCTGGTGGGTCTGCTGATTATCTTCATTCGAGTGCAGATATAACCGATGTGCTTGAATTGAGTAACCACTCTATCTTAATATATGCAAGATGATATACTGTGAGTTTATCTATAAAATTCCGATATAATGGCTTCCGTGCCTTATGCTTATTAGTCCATGAGGGATAATACGATAGAATTAATCTATTTTATTCCACAAATAAATAATTAAATAGTTGATAAAAAGAACTAATAACCAAGTTTTTTATGGTGGAACCTATCAACATGGTTTCAAGTCCTCGACTTGGAACGGATGCTTGCTATTTTTGTGATTTATTCTAGGATTTAACGGTGTTGTGTTTTCAGTGGTAAGCCACGTTCTAGTCAATAACAAGACAGCTGTGATAAATTCGTCAATCCCGAGATCTGCTGATGCACATTCTTTGTTTTACATGGGATTATAGAAAAAGGTGTGGTGACATCATTAATCCTAAGATCTGCCGAGATTTGCTGGCTCCTTTCAAATGGGTGGTGCTATTGCACCAGATTTCCTATTTCAGGTGGGTTAGAAAAAAAAATGATAACAAAGGGATTGATCCCAGAGCAAGATCTTCTGAGATTTGTCGGCGCCCTCAAATGGGTGCTATTGTGCTAGATTTCCTGTTTCACGTGGGTTAGAAAAAAAAAAAAATAATAGCAAAGGATTGGTCCAGACGAAACAAACATCGCTGCAGAAGATAAATTTGGCATCCTTTCGATGGAGAAATTACCACAAGAGTCTAAGCTCAGTGATCATGCACGGTTGCAGGTTGCACACTTGCACTACGGAGGCAAGCTCAATAGTCAAGACGGTGATGACTAGCAGACTATAATCCATACATATTCCGTCGAAAAAGAGAGTTTCCACTCCCTAAAACGAGTAGTGTATCTTCCACTCCGTAGCTCTCCCTGTCCCTGGCCGAGCTGCGTACGTACGTCACAATTCCGCTGGGGTCTGCTGAATTGGTCGCCCGTGTCGCGACGCGCGCATACTGCTCGCTGCAAGGAGGCTTTGCAACAGTTTGTCCTAGCCATGTCGACGACCATCAAGTTGGTGAGTGGGGACAGCGATTAGTTAAATAAACTGTGAGGCAGTCTCAAGGGACGCAGATGTGACGCGAGCAATGCCACCTGTCCAGTGTGTTGTCAGCGTACGTGCTCACTCACTCGGTGATCGATGCTGGACCACTCGCTAGCTCGCAGCTGATTAGCAGCAGCAGCCAGCAGCTGTCTCCTTCGCCACACCGTCGTCTGACGTCGGACTAAACTCTGGTTCTCGTCCCATTTCTATTTGTCCTGCTGCTTCTTATTTCGCGTATCCTGCACCACAGCCGATATATCATCATGTCCTTTAGTTTAGAGCCAGCCAGCCAGGCCACAGCATATGTAGAACTAGGACACTATATATTTTTATTTGTGTAAGTGCTTTCTTAATTTTATCTTGTTCGTTGTTTCGTTGTCATGCAGTTAGTTGCTGATCCTCTTGTGAGGTTAGTATGTTTGACAGCATTAGCGAGTAAGTAGCGCGTCAATAATTTGATTGTCTGGGTAATAAACTATTCACTTGCAAGGATAGCGTGCGGTAATTTTTAAAACGGAGTGGATCTCTTCAAAGTCAGATGGGACAAGATCTTGACACCATCTCTGCAGCGCTAAAAATCAAGTGTGCAGAGAGGCTAGGAAAAACTTGGTGTTTCCAACTTTCCCATAGACGAAAGAAGGACACTACTCCAAAGTCCAAACACGCTTTATCTGATGATGATCTTGAACCTGAAACTTGTTGGTGACATAGAGAGAGATAGAGAGCACTAGTCCAAGATTTCTGTATCCACCACTTGCAGCTGATTGGTGCAATAATGGATACTAATCCATAGCTAGAGAGCTCATTTGTTTATGAGACTGCTAGTAGTCTGTAATAGAGAAGTTTCCGACAATAGAAGCAATCAGTTAAGCTAGCATGTTTTGTCCTCCAACGAAGATACAAGAATGGAAAGAGGACATCTAAGACAGAATCTTCAGTTGGTCACTACTTCTATATACTAAAGTAAATCTGTTCTGATCCATATCCACAAGTCATGGAAGTTTCATGTACCATCTACTCATGACCGTTGCTTACTACATTAAGTAATTCGTATGTTCAACAACATATTGGTTTTTTAAGGAAGCAGTGTTCATCAAGTTGACCTGTCCCGGTCGTTTTCAAACTAGTTTAATCAAAGTCGTTTTCAAACTAGTTTATGAAAATTGGGATGTAGACGTTAACTAATCATATCCCACAAAATCAGTGAACGAAGAAAGCAGCCTTTGGCCTCTACAAGAGTTGAAAGAGGTCATGGGTCCTAAACCAGGAGTTTTTTTAGGACTCTACTTTTGAGGATCTAGTTTTGTAGACTTATCTATGGGTAAAAGCTCTCAAACTAAGGTTCTATTTTCTTATGACATAAAGCATCCGTTCACTATTGGCGTATCTCTTTCCCCTTTTCATTTTCTTTGTTTTCTTCTTCCACACATCTCCCCTCCCCCCTTCTATACATATATATACCCAGCAATCGCAGTGGACAAACGGGGTTGTACCTCAAGGGAGACCAATGGTTGAACATCGGCATGGAGTGGCTGGAGCTTGTGGACATGCTAGCCTAGGTTGAGGCGGTTGGAGCTACAATGCAAGTGCGAGTAACCAGAGGAGCTCGAGCCCAAGTAAACTTGGAAGTAGGGGTGGCTAGAGGTCGAGCGACACTGGAGGGAGGCTGGAGTATGGGGCGGTCGTTGCTCATCGTCAATTGGAACTTGAGCCTGGGGGAGATAGGAGGTAGAGGCTAGCGGGACTTGGATTGGAGGAGATGACCAGAGGCAGGGGTTTCAATTAGGAACCCAAATCGAATAGGAAAAGAGGGGGGGTAGTGCGTGGGGGAGGATAAGGGAGCTAATTTCAGTTGGTGGAGGACGTGGGTCCAACGCTCAAAATTGAAGCCGACAGCGGTGGGGCAGCGCACGAGGGAGCGCGGGACATGAGTCCATGCGTTAACGACAGGTGGATAGACAATGATAATTAAAAATATGAATCTTGGGATGATCCCTTAGAAATGAAGGCCTATGGGGGTGATTTAAGGACCTAAGTTGTTTGAGGTTGATGTTAGCACCCCACCCTCAAAAAATAAAATAGGGGCCTAAATAGCTCCATCTAATTAAAATATCTCATCAGATTTTCTTTCATGATCAAATGACAAGCATGCATCGATACCATCTCCTATACATTACTTTTTAGTAGATTTCTATGACTAATCTGAGAAACACAATAGATTATGATTACTCAAAGTCATAAGTCTAATCCCAATGATTAGATCATCAAAGGTTGATGATGACTTGAAAATCAATAATCATATTTGTAGGATATAGGTTACCCTCAAGGACCACTATAGTCGACCACATATATAGTAGTAGTATAGTACACAAACCGATGTTGACTCTCTCTCTTCCCCCCTTATACTCCGTTTAAATATAGAGCAGAACTTTCATTAATACTCCCTCTATCTCTAAATATCTATTGTTTTATTTTTTGAGAAATAACTTTGACTAATATATTAAAAATATTAATATTTATGGTATATAATTTATATAATTGAAATATCTTTGAATTTAGTTTTTAATTTAATAAATTTATTTGGTACTACAAATGTATATATTTTACTACAAACTAAGCTAAACTTGTAGTACGTATATCAACAATAACAATAACAATTAGGAACAGAGGAGTAATCATCGTCGAAGTCCGTTTCCGCCCCTGCAACTTGAAGCCACCGAACAGCAGCCGTCGGGCGCATCCAACGGCTGATTATCGGTTCCGCGCAGCCGCCGGCCGACAGCCGTTTTTCCAGTCCCCGGCGACCAGGAGCCGTACTGGAACACGATGACCTCGCCAAACCCTTTTTCAGCACAACTGTAAAGAGGAAGGACTTGCAGCTGATTCTTCAGGTTCAGGCTTGCACTGTAACCGTGAGTTCGACAGGACTCAGTTGTTTATTTTCCGGTTTTCTTTTCTTTCTTAGGTGAAACACGGCAAAATACTAATAACTCAGTGAACGGTACGCTCTGCAGAAAAATCAAGAGAAAAATAGCTGTTTTTTTTTTTCTTCTAAACGTGATTTCTCCTATTCTTCTAACTCCCCACTAGGTGAAACGGTTGCGAAGAAACCCTGCTAAATTAAACACATCTAGCAGAATTGTGTTTACTCGATTTGTTTGCTGCACTAGTGGTATAAATATAAATATAATAATAGCCAATCCCAGAGTGGTTTTCTTTTTAGGCAAAATCTATGGTGATCGAGGGCGGCGTAGAGTACCTGAACTGTGCAGCTTTGTGTGGCTGGCTGTGACGGCTGACGGGACAGGGCGTTATCATCATCCTATTATTGCACTGGTTCGGTGATGTAAAATGGTAGGAAAAGATTGTGGACGTTCAGCTCATGACCCACACCAACCCTGCCTGGTCAGCTCGATGTCAGGAAATAGAAGAAAAACACAGTGTGTCTAGCGAGCAGATCACCTGAAAACACAGCTCCAAGGCAAGTCGCCATCCAGACGTCCCAACGCGCGGGCTGTAGCGTTGTCCTGCTAGCTTGGGCGCGCGCGGTGCCGCCTCTGATTACCTCATTAGCCCCATCACACTTACGCGATCGGAAGCCAACGGATCCAGCAGCTCACAACCTGACGGTCAGGACAGGAACTCTCGCAGAAGAGAGCCGTACGTGAAATGTTTAGTATTTTTACAAAGAGTGCAAATCTTTGCCACTGGGACGTGACAGCGACGAGGACTGGAAGGACGATAGGTGCTCACTGGCTTGATATATCGATCGGGCCGTTTTGTTTACTGAGATCGCTAGTAGGAGTATATAATTTTTTGTTACTAGTACAAATGGCTAGTAGTAGTCGTATATCATACCATATTTAACTACCACATGTTTGGGAGGTCTGGGAGTAGTTGTCACCGAGATCGTAGCACCTGATCCGCATCAAGGCTGCTGCTATGCACACGGACGAAAATTCGGGCCGAATGCGTAATAAAACCAGACAGTTTCTTGTTCGTATCGTATCCAAAGTCAATGGTACGATCCCGCAATAATTCAGGACAATCCTTGTGTTGCTCGTGCGGAAATGCAGGCGTTATGGACACAATAACCACATGCAAATCCTTAATCATCACTACTAGTACCTGAGTTTCCAGTTTATACAGGCCTCGAGATTTTGACCACCCCGAAGCTTGATGAAATCATAGAAAACCCCGTGGTTTTTGCAGGAACTGCACAGTGGCCGTAGCAAACCCAGCGACAAATTCTGCGTGCATGTTAGGTTTGGACGAACCGAGCGGAACATTGGTGTGTGGGCAGCCGCCGGGCACCATGCCAGCATCGTCAATTACGCTCCCGGGGGACCCCGAGACGCTAGCTAGCGGGGTAGCGCCGCCCTTCCGCCGCCGCCCCGATCGATCCCACGCGAGGCACGAACAGAGCACATCGCCCACCCGACGCGCACCGCCTCGCATCTCGCGCTCCCCGCCGCCGGCACGGCGCATGCGCATCCCTAGCTTCCGCCCTGCATGCATGGCCATCACGTGCCCAGCGCCAGGCAGCCACGCCACGAGGGAGCCCCTCCCGTTCCCTACCGCGCCGCCGTAGCGCTGTACGTGTCCCCGCGCTGCCCCGGCATAGCCTCCGGTCCCGTTACGCGTGCCGGCGGCTATGGCGGCGGCTCAGTGTCTGCATGCGCCGGCCTCCCCGTGCGGGGCGTAGGACTTGTTTAGATGGGGGAAGAGAGAGATTCAAAAGTCCTGTAGCAGTTTGTTTGTATTTGGTAAATATTGTCCAATCGTGGACCAACTAGGCTCAAAAGATTCGTCTCGTGATTTACAACCAAACCATACAATTAGTTATTTTTTTACTAACATTTAATGCTCCATATATAGGGTAGAAATTGATGTGATGGAGAGAGATTGAAAAGTTCTGTAGCATTTCGTTTGTATGTGGCAAATTTTGTCCAATCGTGGCCCAACTAGGCTCAAAAGATTCGTCTCGTGATGTACAACTAAACTGTGTAATTAGTTATTTTTTTACTTATATTTAATACTCTTTACATGCGGATATAAATTGATGTGATGGAGAGAGAGTGAAAAAACTTAGAAGTTGGGAGATAATCTAAACAAGGCCGTACTACAAATATCTCTCTCGCCTTGTTGTGATTTTTTTTTTTTTATATAATATCTCGCCTTGTGATTAACCCGGCAGTTATTGTATCGATCCCAATCAGCCCTTGGCCACCACACGATTTAACCGTCCAGATTTTACTCCTCGCGGGCCGTTACTACCCGTTACCGCCTCGCCGAGCCTATAAAAGCGCGCCTCGCCGAGCCCTTGCACCTCACTCAAACCGAGCGCCAGTGGATCCAAGCATCCAGTGGGCGAACAAGCGAGAGAAGGTTCAGTGAAACACGAGAAGGAACGAGCCATGGCGGCGACCCCCGATGACTGTGGCAGCTGGTTGCTGTACCTGTCCCTAGCCGCCAAATGCGCCGGCGACCAGCCGTACCGCCTCGCCGGTTTCCTGGCGGTCTGCGCCGTGGCCTCCGTCGTCACCTGCCTCCTCCACTGGTGCTTCCCGGGGGTCCGGCGTGGGGGCGGTGGTGGTGGACGCGGACGTGGCGGGCCGGCGGTGGCTGCGGCGCTGCGGCGCGCGTGCCGGGGCCGAGGGGCCTGCCCGTGGTCGGGAGCATGTGGCTCATGACGGGGCTCGCGCACCGCAAGCTCGCGGCGGCGGCGGACGGCCTCTCCGCCAGGCGCCTGATGGCCTTCTCCCTCGGCGGCACGAGGGTGGTGGTGGCCGCGCACCCCGACGTGGCGCGGGAGATCCTCAACAGCCCGGCGTTCGCGGACCGGCCCATCAAGGAGTCCGCGTACGGGCTCCTGTTCCACCGCGCCATCGGCTTCGCGCCCTACGGCGCCTACTGGCGCGCGCTGCGCCGCGTGGCGTCCACGCACCTCTTCTCGCCGTGGCAGGTCGCCGCCTCCGCCGCGCAGCGCGCCGTCATCGCGCGCCAGATGGTCGCCGCCATCAAGGACCTGTCGGCGGCCTCCGGGCAAGGCTTCGAGGTCCGCCGCGTCCTGCGCCGCGGGTCCCTGCACAACGTGATGTGGTCCGTGTTCGGCCGCCGCTACGACCTGGAGCTGGACCCGGCCAAGGAGAGCCCCGAGACGCGGGAGCTGCGGGGCCTCGTGGACGAAGGCTACGACCTGCTGGGCCAGCTCAACTGGTCCGACCACCTCCCCTGGCTCGCGCGCTTCGACCTGCAGAGCACCAGGTCCAGGTGCGACCGCCTCGTCCCGCTCGTCAACCGCTTCGTCGGCGGCATCATCGACGAGCACCGCGCCCGCAACGCTGCTCCACCCGCCGTCATGGACTTCACCGACGTCCTCCTCTCGCTGCCGGCCGACGACAGGCTCGCCGACTCCGACATGATCGCCGTCCTCTGGGTGCGTAGCGTAACTGAACCCGCACTCCTAGCGTAACCTCTCCCGGCATCTTCGCATGGTTAAATGGTTTCAGTTTCCGATGATGACACGCGAACGTTTTTCTTTTTGCAGGAAATGGTGTTCCGTGGAACTGACACCGTCGCCGTGCTGATCGAGTGGGTGCTGGCCAGGCTTGTGCTGCACCCTGACGTGCAGGCCCGCGTCCACGACGAGCTGGACCGCGTGGTCGGCCGTGACCGGGCCGTGACCGAGTCCGACTCGGCGTCGCTGGCCTACCTGCACGCCGTGATCAAGGAGGTGCTCCGGATGCACCCGCCGGGCCCGCTGTTGTCGTGGGCGCGCCTCGCCACGTCGGACGTGCACGTGGACGGGCACCTCATCCCTGCCGGCACCACCGCCATGGTGAACATGTGGGCCATCACGCACGACCCGGACGTGTGGGCCGAGCCGGCGGAGTTCCAGCCGGAGAGGTTCATGGGCTCCGCCGCCGAGTTCCCGGTAATGGGGTCGGACCTCAGGCTCGCGCCGTTCGGGGCCGGCCGGCGCAGCTGCCCCGGGAAGAGCCTCGCCATGGCCACCGTGGCGTTCTGGCTCGCGACGCTGCTGCACGAGTTCGAGCTGCGCCCCTCGCCGGACGCGGCGCGCGGCGTCGACCTGTCGGAGGTGCTCAAGCTGTCGTGCGAGATGGCCGTCCCGCTGGCCGTCACGGCGAGGCCCCGGCAGCAAGCGGTGTGATGACGACGGGCGACGGCCGACGGCTGAGACGACGGAGCAGGCAGTCAGTCAGAAAGTCAGTCAGTTGGGGTATCAGTCTCACTGTGAGCAGAGTACACTGCTGGCGCTACTACTGGTACAGTACATGGAAAGCGCTTCTGCTTTTGGGAGACGTTGCTACTACCGGTCAGCTTGCAAGTTGCTACTACTGGGGTCGACATGGGTATATGCTTTTCATGTGTATCGATCAGGTGCCGAATGTGATATTTTGGCTTGTACTGTCAGTTTTTTTTCGGGTGTTTTTTTTTTCCTTGTTTCTTTTTCCCTATTCGCTGTAAGACTGGTAAACTGTATATGCTGGTTTGGATTGTAGCTCACATACTAGTATTACGCAGTTCAATGCCTAAATATCCTATCTGTTCAATCATTCCTGCTCATACGGGTATACCGAGAATCTTTAGGCTCATACCGAGCATCTTTAGCAGTACCCCAGTATAATCCTTTATCCTATAAAAATTGCTATATTTGGGTGGTAGACTTTTTTTCTTTGCTCCAACCTGCTCTATTTGGGTAGATAGACTATTTTCTTTGCTTCAACGGTCTTCCAATAATCTTCTCTTTTTTTTATGGCCATCAATATCTCACTTATCTCCCCTTTAATAACAATCTTATAAAAACTGCTATATTTGGGTAGATAGACCTTTTTCTTTGCTCCAACCTGCTATATTTGGGTAGATAGACTTTTTTCTTTGCTTCAACGGTCTCCAATAATCTTCTTTTTTTAGTGGCCACCAATATTCCATTTATCTCCCCTTTAAAAAAAGAAGAGTTGCATCCCCCTCAACAAAAAAAGGACCCACTACAACTGGCACTCACCGCGAACAACATCATCTTCCATGTCGTTGGCCTCATCCATGACGCTTCTGTGCTAGCTTCCATGGCACGCGCCCACCTCGACCTTACCCACGGCATATTCGCACCAGCCCATATGGTGCACTTGCGTCTGCCTCATCCACAGCGAGCCGCACATCGACCTCCACAGCGCTAGCAGATCATGTCAAGCCTCAAGTCGAGTGGCTCATTTTAGATTTGAAAATTCGTGGATCAAAAAGAAGGGTTTTAGGGACTTGGTGGCTGCTAAGTGGGGGTGTGGCAAATATCAGAAGAAACCACAGGGGTATTCTTTGAATCAATGGCAGATGTGCATTAGTGGCTTAAGACAGTTCTTGAAAGGGTGGGGGGGGTAACTTAAGGGGAGAATTCAAAAGACAGAAAGAGGAGGTGTTTACACAAATAAAACTCTTAGAGGAGATGGAGAGAGAAGGAGGTTTATCTGAGACTCAATACATTGAGAGATATAGGTTAGAGGAGGAATATGAAGAAATCCTTGAGGAAGAGCAGATTTACTGGCAACAGAGGGGGAGTGAGAAATGGATTCTGGAGGGTGATGCAAATACCTCCTTTTTTCATCTAGTTGCTAATGGGAAAAGGAGGAAAAAATTAATCCTACACTTAGAAGAGGAAGGGAGGCGTATTGAGGATCAAGGAGAAATTCAAGAAATCATATATAAATTTTACAAAAAGCTATTTGGTAAACAACCAGACAGAAAAGGGGTTGGAGGAGGGGGTATGGGCTGAAAAAGGGAGACTTAGCCCAGGAGACAATGAGTGGTTAATTAGACTCTTCTCTGAAGAAGAAGTGCATAAAGTCATTCTAGACCTTAAAATGAGCTCGGCCCTAGGACCAGATGGGTTTAGTTATTCTTTCTACAAAAGCTGTTGGAATATTATTAAGGGGGAATTCTTGAGAATGGTGAGTGACTTTTGGGAGGGAAACCTAGACTTACAGAGATTGAACTACGGAGTTATTACTTTGATCCCAAAGGTTAAGGAGGCTTTTAATGTGAGACAATTCAGACCCATCTGCCTACTGAATGTGAGCTTCAAAATTTTTTCAAACCTGCTAATTAACAGATTATCTAGCTTTGCTGACAAAATAGTGGATAAGGGACAAACTGCCTTTATCCAGGGCAGATATATCTTAGATGGGGTGGTAATTCTGCATGAAACCATACATGAGTTGAAAAGGAAGAAAACGAAAGGGGTAATCCTGAAAATCGATTTTGAAAAGGCGTATGATAGTGTCAAATGGAGTTTTGTGGAAGAAACCTTAAAGAAAAAAGGCTTTGGAGACAAACTAAGGGGATGGATTCTGAGCACAATAAGAGGTGGTAAGGTTTGCATAAATATTAATGGGGAAAATGGTCCATATTTCAAGATCCATAGGGGGTTAAGGCAGGGAGATCCTCTGTCTCCTTTGGTGTTTAACTTAGTAGGTGATGCATTAGCTGATATGTTAAATGAGGCTAAACGAAAGGGACACATTAAAGGGTTGGTGCCACATTTAATAGAAGGGGGTTTGACACAATTACAGTATGCCGATGATACCATACTGTTTATGGAGGATGATGATAGGACTCTCTCCAATGTCAAATTTATTCTCTATTGCTTTGAGTGGATGACAGGCCTAAGGATTAACTACCACAAATCAGAAGTTTTTACAATAGGGATGACTGATGGGGAGCAATAGAGGGTGGCTAATATTCTGAACTGTAATGTTGGTAGCCTTCCTATAATCTATCTAGGGGTGCCTATATCTGATAAACATTTGGGGGAAAGTGTGATGAGGAAAGTGCCTAATAAGCTGAGAAACAAATTACAGACTTGGAAAGGGAAAAACATGACTTCTGGGGGGCGTCTCATTCTGTCAAATTCATCTTTAAGCACTTTGCCTATTTACGTGATGGGGGTATATAGACTCCAGGAAGTGATACACCAGGAAATGGATTCTATTAGAGGGAGCTTTTTCTGGCAAGGATCAGGGAAGAAATTTAGATATCATATGTTGAAATGGAGGAGCATGTGTGGTCCTAAAGACTTCGGGGGTTTGGGTCTTATGGATACTAGGGTCATGAATGATGCATTATTAGGAAAATGGGGGTGGAGAATGTTACAATCAGAAAAGGGGATGTGTGTGCTGAGCTTCTGAAAAAGAAATATTTGGGAAGAAAATCTTTCATGCAAATATCAGATAGTGGAGGATCTCAATTCTGGAAAGGGATACTAAAATCGAGAGAAATCTTGAAATGGGGGTGCCAGGTTAAAGCAAACAGTGGGAAAATAGCTAGATTCTGGGAAGAGACATGGGCAGGGCAGGTACCTTTAAAATTAGAATTTCCTTCCCTATATCAGTTAGCTGATAATAACTAGTGCCTTATTAGGGATGTTTGGGCAGGGGATGGATGGAAAATAGAGTTTAAGAGACCACTGGGGAAGAAGGACATGGAGGAGTGGAGTAGGCTGATGGAGCTGCTAGATGATCACAGACTGAATGATGAGGATGATGTATGTGTTTGGTCCTTAGATAAATCTGGGAAATATTCCACGAAATCCATGTATAGGAGGCTAACTTTTAGGGGGTTTGACTAACAAGAGAATGCAGAAGTTGTGGAAGAGTAAGCTCCCACAAAAATTAAAAGTTTTTATGTGGCTGGCTAACCAGGATAGACTGCAAACTGGAATAAATTTGAAGAAGAAAAAGTGGAAAGGAGAAGCTAAATGCTGTCTTTGTGGAGTGTTGGAGGATATGGATCATATCTTTTTTCAATGTCATGTTGCTAAAATGGTGTGGTTCTGTTTTAAAGAGGCACTTGGTTGGGATAGGACACCTTATAACTTGCAGGATGTTTTTGATACATGGATCCCGTTGAGGGGGAAGGATTACCACGTCAAACTTTTCACTTTCACTATTATTGTTTGGGGTTTGTGGACTGTTAGAAACAAGATGATGATTGAGGGGATTTTTATCAACTCATCTAATGAGGTGTTTCACAAAATCTTCCAGATGTTACAGAGATGGCGAATCTTGCTGAAGGACCAGGATGGGTGCTTCCTGGATGACAAAGTTTCAAAGACAAAAACTTGGCTAGCAACGTTTTGGAGAAGAACCGAAAAGCTGGAAGTTGAAGGAGTCATCTGAAGGACTTGTTTCTCATTTGATAGCTCTGCTTACTGGTAGTTTCTCTATTTGTTTTGAGGAGTCTGGGCCTGCGTGCCATTATCTCAGTAGAATGGTATCCCCTAAAAAGTGTTGGGCCTGAAAGGCGAGCTGGTGTCCCCAGCGCTTTTGTTACCTTTTTGTTTTTTTACGTTTTCTGTATCAACTTGGTTAAGCTTTCTATAAAAGCAGGGTTTACCTTTGTCAAAAAAAAGTCGAGTGGCTCGATAGAGAAGGCAACTGGCGAGACGGCAGCCAGCTAGGCAAGGGAAGCGCAGGAGACGATGGTGGCGATGAATACCAACTAACGCTACACTATTGGTTGTCATATCCAAGGAGGTAGGACAACACGAAAGGATGGTGACATCTGTGAGGTGGAGTAGTGAGGGGCAGCGCGTGGCCACCGCCGTCGAGAGGTGCAACTTCCAGTTCCATATGATCGTCGATCTCAAGACCATGGCTCTTGACCTGATTCACCACAGAGTAGAAGAGAGCCCATAGGAGTTCCATCCGTGGCCAAGAGGGTGAAAAAGGAAAGAAAAATAGAAATAAATAAATTATATATGACAGATAGGTCGCATATATTAGAAGAGATTATTAATGATCTACAAAAGTACCCCCCAAAAAAATAATCTAAAATGTGTTATTATGCTTCCCCCATACTATGTTTGCCACCCTCAGATTTTGACCACTGGGGTGAACATGTAACGACCATACTTATATGTTACATTTTTCTTTTTGCAAAATTGTAGTGTGAAAGTGTAATTTTTTAGAAGACATCTTTTTTGAGGTCAACTTCGGGGGGATAAACGAATCCCCACCTGCAAATATATTCCGCAGATATCGGAGAACCGGTGGGTGGAAGGCAGGGCCTTGGTTACAATTTAGTTCAGAGGAGGATGGGGAGAGTAGATTACATAGCAAGAGAGTTTCTCCAGAGCCTAGCTAAGGCCTCATGCTTTCTGGGAATGCGGCAGCTCCAGTTCTCGACTGACTTCTTGTAGGCAGTTTTGAGCCATGGTATGTTCGGCGCCATTCCTCTGAAGACCACCTCATTTATGTGCTTCTAGATTTCCCAGTAGAGGAGGAGGAGTAGGGTTCAAGACTAATTTGGTGACCCTTGGCGGCGGTTGAGTGTTCCATAGCTCAAACTTTGGCGATCCCTCGACAGCGCCCGGCCGATGTCGGTCTAGAAGGACTGGACGAAGGAGCATTCAGAAAAGATGTGATCCGCTGTCTCATCGGCCAGACCGCATAGCTCACACCGCGCGTCGTCGAGTATGTTCTTGTGGGCGAGGGCTGCTCGGCAGTGGATCCTGTTTTGGGTGAGGAGCCAGTCGAAGAACTTAACCCGTGGAGGGGCGAAGTTGCACCAGATGAAATTGTAGGAGGCACTCCGATGGTCACCATAGGAGGAGGTTTTGTAGATGAGGCCGGTCAGCAGCCGGTGGTGGCCATCCTCGAAGAAGCTAGAGCGTTCATCGGGTTCGACGCTCAGCGTCACATCCTGCAGCATCAAGGTTAGATGATCGAGTTCACTTGCTGCCTGGGTGGACAGTCTACGTTGGAATTGCCCTCGAAGAGTGGAGGTCACGACGTCATGGACTGACGTTGCTTTCCCGGCGAAGTGGCTATGGAGTGCAGGCATCATGACGGCGAGGGGGGTATCGGACAGCCACCGGTCATGCCAGAACGCGGTGTTCCTCCCATCACCGACGAGCACCATGGTGATTTGCCGGTAAGCTGGGAGGAGATCACGCAGCGCCACCCGGTGGGTGCCGCCTGGCTATAATGTAACCGACCAATTTATAAAAGCATAAGTGAAAAATCACTCGCTAAGCAAGCAATTGTCACACTTAAGCCGTTATAAACCCGGTAGTCCGGAAATCTCGAAGGATTTCAAACCAAACATCATCAACCAAGATCGTATAGATTTAGCGTCACCATTCGCATGTTACAACATTTCACAAATAGTTCAACAACATCGAGTGCAGAAATAAAGTTATTACAAACCAAGTTCTTCAATCCAACAAATGAAACAAATAGTTTTAGGAACTCAACCCACACACACGACTCGGGTTTAATACGATTGCCGGCTGATGATCAATCCGCAAAAAGCAAGTGGAAAGAGTAGTAAGAACGACCATAGCCCTTTGGTGCTTAATCCACTTTGGATATAAGCGGGTTTCGCAATACCCGTGGTAGGTATGGCCATCTGCACAAACAACAAGCGGAAAAACCCCGAGTATGAGAAGGTACTCACTAGACTTACCCGACCGACTCAAAAAGTAAAAGACTCCAAGGGGTATGACAGGGCTTTATCGGGGATAGCTTGACTCTTTTTTGCGGAAAAGCGGTAGCAACATTTAAAGTGATTGCTCGGCCTTAATCATTCCTATTTATGCTAGGTGAGCAACTACAGTATGCATCATTATAGTATTATTAATCATGATTAAGCAAGCAAGTAGTAACCATAAACATATTCATTAGCTTAACCCATCATCATCATTAACCACATTCCATAATCATTACTACGATGTTGCAGCTCAAGTCAAAGTGTTCACCGTCCAGAACGATGGCGATTCGAATAGATTACTACTGAGCTCGGGGGGTATTCCTCATACAAACCACACTCACGCGCCGGGTGAGCTACAGTCACCGTGGCACGTATCCGGAAAAACAAGTACGCTGGACTCGCATAGAACCACCGTACCCGGGGACCGCCCGACGCGCCTTTAGCCCGCCATGCCGGACCTCGGACTTACTCTTCGCGCCCCGTGGTCCCCCATCCATCTCCAATACGGTGCGAACGGATCGAGAACCGGCCCGGATAGTGTTAGGCTTCAAGGGTCGGAAGTGCTTATCCGACCAGCTAAGTATGAGGCATGCGTTCAATATGACTTGGGGTACAACAACGGTGCGGTCCTTAATCGACACTGCACGGAATCACTATGGTCCAACAACCCCACAAGACTCCGTCCGGTCTCCATTTATCACGACCATAACCATTAACCGATGATATCAACATAAGCTTCTCCACCAATCATAGGTAACCACCTATCTCGCGGATGACAGAAATCACCCGACTTCTACCGCCTAAGCAAGCTAAGCATAATACTCGCCCTAGACTAGCGGGGGGTATATCAAGGTGGGATAATCAATGGTAAAGCAAGGATATAATGCATCAACGGTGTCACCCAACTCCTATACCTAATGCAACAAGCATAAAGCATAATTAGACTGTTAGAAAGAATAGGTAAGGAAATGCTCCGGTGCTTGCCTTGCTCGAAGTCCGACGCGGGTGGTTAGGACACTCAGCAGCTCTTCTTCGCCTTCTTCTTGTGGAACCTCCGGTGAGGCTCCTCCCGGATGATCCTGCTCGGTCTCCGAATACGGGAGGTCCTCCCCGCGAACTCGTATGATGCGATGCACGTGTATGAGTATGGCGAATGCACAACACATGATGCTCATGTATGGGAATGATTAACAGATCATTTGACAGAGTAGGTGCATATCTCCTCTCTACTAACAACTTAACTCATTTACTGAGTATGTGCATATCTCTTCTCTAAACACTTAGAGAAGTGTATAAAGAAGAGTGGTGTGCGCAAGCATACATACACACATTAATAAGAGAAAAACTACTATTCATAGCCAACATCACATTTTAGTTATGGCACTGAATTACATGGCCAGCAAGCATAACATAATTAAAAGTGTACAAGAAGTAATATAGAACATGCTAAAACCATTAATTCAAAGCCTTATCATTTCATGTGAATAAATAGGTTTGAACTGTGACCTCTGTCTAAATAGTCCAAAAAAATCTATAAAATTACAGGAGCTACACTATGCTATAACAGAGCCATGGTAAAATTTTCATAATAATTCCTCAAGTACAACAGCCTACACAAAAAGATTAAGCAGCAGGATAGAAATGTACATTTAACAACTTTGTATTATGAAAAGTATCAAACAATAGATTTCCCATTTTTAACTAGAACTCCTTAGTACAAGAGCAGTCAGCAAAAATTACCAGGGCATAATTCCTCACAATTAATTTATTAAAAATCACACAAGAATCAGCCCAAAAATGCATTTAAATCACATTCCAATATTTTTGCACAGTAACTACACAACCTATATTTTTCCTAGAAACTACATCACACACAGAGTCTATCAAAATAAGAACCATATTTTTTTCTGAGCTATATTTTATTTATTATGCATTTACTCGATTTTAGCCATTTAAGCATTTAAATAAAATCTATATAGAAAAGCATCACAAAAATTGCATCACATATTTTTTCTAGATAGATCTATTCACCAGGAATTCAACAAAACAAGAATCATCAAATTTGGAGTTCATTTGCACCAGCTACAATTTAAACAAATTTAAACTCATTTTTCTCGAATTCAAATAAAAGAAAAGGGCCAAAACCCCGGGCCTGCGTGGACTCGGTCCAGTGGACCGCTGTGCCACTGGCGCCAAGTGGGACCCCGTGGGTCCACGGGCCCCACCGGCCAGACCGGCAGTACCGGGTGCCCGGAGAGCTTAGCGGGCGGGCGAAGCGCCCCTGGGCTGAAACGGATGGCACCGCGGCGGTTTCAGGGCGACGAGGCGCACTCGGTGACGCGCCGGGTCGAGCGGGCGGTGAACCCTAGCTACTACGGCGGCGGTGATGGCGCACGGGGCGGGGCGGTGGAGGTGCGGGGAATGGCCTCCCGCGCCGGTTGGCTCGGCGGGGCGATCGCGGCGGCGAAGCGTGAGGCGGAGCTAAACTCTAGGGGTTTGGTTGGCGGATCAGGCGGTGGAGCGGCCCCGACGCGCGTACATGGCGGCACGGGTGGCGGAGGGAAGCTCCGGAAGCGAAGATTCAAGGCGGCCGGCCGTAGGGCGCGCATGTCTCCGATGGCGCGCGCTTGGCGGTCGATTGGGCGCGGTCGGGTACGGTGCGCGCAGAGGGAGAAAGGAAGGGAGCAGGGAGGCGGTGACGCGGCGGCGCGCGAGCTTCCGAGCTCCGGCCATGGCGGACAGCAAGAACACGGCGCAATGCGCCCTTACCAGTGCAATGTGGCGGCGGTTAGAGCTACGGGTGGGTGGCGACGCCGAGGCGGAGCTTGCGCGTGGGAGGTGAGCGCAAGCGCGGGGCGGCGCTGGTGGACGGCGGCGCCGCGAAAGGCGACGGCGGCGCCGCTGCTGTGGCCGGTGCGAGTGGGAGAGCGAGGCGTAGAGCGAGAGGGCTAGCGAGTGAGTGCGGACGAGAGTGGAGCGGGGCGGGGTTCCATTTTGGGCGACGGCCGCCGTGGGCGGGCCCACCGCCGCACGCCGGCCACGCGGCCGACGGCCAGCGACGGGCGAAGCGGCGCTACCGCCTGGGCCGCCCGGGTCGCCACGGCGCCTGGCTGAAAAGGCTGCTGCGGGCGCCGCTGGAGGGAAGGGCCGCGGGCCGAAGTTCGCCACTTTCGCCTGCTTCGGTTCTTGTTGGCTATTTCTCTTTTTTTTTGAAATTTGAATTCAAACTGAACCCGACCAAAATTCCACTTTTTGACCATTTTGCAAGCTTTTTTCATGAGATGGCCCAAAAATAAAAGTTGTAGATAATTAAAAACTAAACAACTTTCATTTAAGGGTCAAGCTCCAAATCAAAACAGATTTTAAATTACAAATTCATTTTGATTGGAGGGTATAAAAAGGGATTTTCCATCTAAATTTCTTTTTGCTCCAAAATGCTTCAAAACTTTTGCAATAAAATTTTGACAAATCATTTCAAAATGCTGGGCAATGGATCCAACCTTGATCAAGTCATTTGCAAGATAATTGATTAACTAAACAATTGATCAAGCAATTAATTAATCAAACAAATGCAACACATAAAATGATAAATGCATTTAGGGATTAAATGCTTGATGATGCTTATGCCATGCTAATGAATAATTAAGGTTAATTAATCAAAGCCTAATGCAATGCCTAACACCGAGGTGTTACAGCCCTACCCCTTAAAGAAATCTCGTCCCCGAGATTTGGGTTTACTAACCAGGTTTTATGGAATTCAGGATAAACTTCTTTCGTGGTAATCCTCGGTTTCCCATGATGCATCTCTATCATCATGGTAGCTCCACACGACCTTGTAAGTACGCACCAACCGATTCCGAGTAACTCTTTCTTTGCTATCCACCACTCTTACAGGTTCTTCTTTATAGACCAGATCAGCTGCTAGCTTCAAATCCCGCTCATCGACTCTTTCTTCGGGTACACGCAAACACTTCTTCAGTTGAGAGATGTGAAAGACTGGAAAGATAGAACTCATTGACTCAGGCAACTGCAACTTGTAAGCGACTTCACCTCTTCTTTCAAGAATCTTGTACGGACCCACATATCTTGGTGCAAGCTTCCTCTTGGCTCCAAATCTTTGGGTACCCTTTATCGGTGAAACTCTGAGGTAGACATAGTCACCAACTTCAAACGTCAAAGGTCTTCTTCTATTATCAGCATAACTCTTTTGTCGGGACTGTGCAGCTTTCATATGTTCTTGGATAGTTCGAACCTTCTCTTCAGCTTCGGGAACAAAGTCAATACCGTAGTATCTTCTTTCTCCCGCTTCTACCCAGTTCAACGGAGTTCTACACTTTCTGCCATACAAAGCTTCAAACGGTGCCATCTTGATACTTTCTTGATAACTGTTGTTGTAGGAGAACTCGGCCAAAGGTAGCCAAGATTCCCACGAACCCTTAGCAGATAGCACACACGCTCTCAACATATCTTCAAGAACTTGATTAAGTCTTTCAGTCTGACCTGAAGTCTGAGGATGATAAGCGGTGCTGTGCAGCAACTTAGTACCCATTCCTTCATGCAAACGGGTCCAGAAATGAGCAGTGAACTGCGACCCTCTATCAGATACGATGGTCTTGGGTACCCCATGCAAACGGACAATCTCCTCAATGTACAGGTCAGCATATTGAGGTGGTCTGTAGGTTGTCTTGACAGGTAAGAAGTGAGCTGACTTGGTTAATCGATCAACGATTACCCAGATTGAATTATTCCCCTTTAGTGTAGTTGGTAAACCTGTGATGAAATCCATACTGATATCATCCCACTTCCAAGCAGGAACTGGTAAAGTTTTCAGCAAACCTGCCGGCTTCATGTGAATGGCCTTGACACGACAGCAAGTATCGCATCGAGCCACATATGCTGCTATCTCTTTCTTCATCTTCGTCCACCAATATCGAGGTCTCAGATCATGATACATCTTGTTACTTCCAGGGTGAATGGATAGCTTGGAAAGGTGAGCTTCATCCATTATCTTGTTCTTGAGTTCTCGATCCTTCGGTACGACAAGACGAGTGTCGAACCAAAGTACACCATTGTCATCCCATCTGAAATGCGGAATTGATTCCTTCTTCATTCTTTCTTTGAGGTGGTAGATACCAGGATCTACCTTTTGGCCTTCAATGATCTGTTGGTCAAGAGAACATCGAACTTGGAGATCATGCAGGACTGCAGGATGCATCAGATTGAACTTCTCTTCAATTAACGGCTTCACAGCATGATGATGTAACTTGCGACTCAAAGCATCTGCAACTACGTTTGCCTTCCCAGGGTGATAGTGCACTGTCAAGTCGTAGTCCTTGATCAACTCTAACTATCTTCGCTGCCTCATGTTGAGTTCAGGTTGGGTAAAGATGTACTTGAGACTTTTGTGATCAGTGTATATATGGCACACATTTCCCAATAGATAATGTCTCCATATCTTCAAGGCATGCACAACTGCAGCTAACTCTAAATCATGCGTGGGATAGTTGACTTCATGCTTCCTCAACTGACGTGAAGCATAAGCAATCACTCGGCCTTCTTGCATCAACACACAACCTAAACCGGTCTTGATGCATCACAAGTACACATCAAACGGCTTCTCGATAAAACAGGGTTGTGCCAAGACAGGAGCGGTGGTTAGCAACTCTCGCAAGGTGCGAAAGGCTGCCTCACACGCCTCTGTCCAGGCAAATTTGTGCTCTTTCTGTAGAAAACTCGTCATTGGCTTGGCAATCTTAGAGAAATCTGGAATGAAACGGCGATAATACCCTGCCATTCTAAGAAAACTCCGAACTTCATGCACAGACGTGGGTGGTTGCCAATCCATGACCTCTTGTACCTTGGACGGGTTGACTGATATACCATTTTCAGAAATGATATGGCCAAGGAAAGCAACTTCCTTTAACCAAAACTCACATTTACTGAACTTGGCATACAACTTATGTTCTCTTAGTCTGGTTAGCGCAACTCTCAGATGTTGGGCGTGTTCTTCTTCATTTGCAGAGTAGATCAGAATGTCATCCAAGAATACAATCACGAACTTATCCAATTCAGGTATAAAGACTGAATTCATAAGATACATAAAGTATGCGGGAGCATTCGTCAAGCCAAAAGACATAACGAGATACTCATACAACCCGTACCTAGTGACGAAAAAGCAGTCTTATGCACATCTTCCCATCGAATCTTGATTTGATGATACCCTGATCTCAAGTCAATCTTGGAAAACACTTTAACTTTAGACAATTGATCAAACAAAATATCAATTCTCGGCAGAGGGTACTTGTTCTTGATTGTTACGGCATTGAGCGGCCGATAATCAACACATAGCCTCAAGGAATGATCTTTCTTCTTCACAAACAAAGCTGGACAACCCCATTCAGAAGTACTTGGCCTGATGAAACCCAACTTCTTCAGCTCATACAACTGTTTCTTCAACTCTGCTAGCTCATTGGGAGGCATACGATAAGGTCTCTTGCATATCGGAGCTGTACCGTGCACTAGATCAATTGCAAACTCAATGTCTCCTACGTCAAAGGTAGCCTGTAAATCTTCGGGAAAGACATCGGGGAAACTCACAAACCACAGGAATCTCGAAAAAGAGCAGAGGCTTGGATAGCATAAGTTAACTTGGTCATGTCTCGCAACTCGAGGTAATAATACTTGGAAAGTGTCTTTACCCGTGAGGATCCGTGAGGGTAATTGTTCTATTCCCAAAGATCAATCACAACTTGCTTATCTTTCATCCAATTCATTCCCAAGATCACATCCATAGTTAAGCCAGGTAAGACCACCAAATTAACCCTATATGTTTTATCCCCAATCTCAAAAGTTGCATGCTCAAGCATTTGATTGGATAGGACATCAAACCACCGAACCGATGCGGTACCCATAATCTAATTGCTTAAGTTCTAACTCATGCGATCGTGCATATGCTTGACTCATAAAAAGAATGCGATGATCCGAATCAAATAAAACAACTGCAGGATGATTGTTGACAAGAAACGTACCCTGGCAAAGGATCGGTTCTCCTTCGGGGATCTCATCCACGGTGGTGTGGTGAGCACGGGCAGGGATAGGTCGCCCGCTTTCTTCGGATAGGGACAAGTATTTGGCGAAATGACCCATCCGGTTGCGGTTGAAGCATGGGCCTCACACGGCGGGATAAGCTGCTGGGGGACCACCAGTCTTGGCTTGAGCTTGAGGTGCAGGCGGGCGATAACCCCTCTGATTCTTCGGAGGTGGTGGAGCATTCCTCTTTGGAGCGGGTGCACGGAACCTCGAACTCGAGCCGGAGGGCGGTATCAAGGACGATTAGCCATTGGAGGCCTCAGATCGAGAAGATCCTCCCTCAAAGCTTCGCTTGCGGTTCTTGGAAGCAGCATGCAGATTGTTGTTGTTCTCTTGAGTCAAGCAGTCACTGATAAACTCATTGAAGGTAGCCCTTGAACTAATACCCATGGTTTTGGCCATCTTGGTATTAAGACCCCTCTTGAAGCTAGCTATCTTCTTCTCTTCAATGTCCACATATGATGGAGCATAACGTGACAGGTTGTTGAACTCATGGAGATACTGCGTTCATGGTTTTATTGCCTTGGTTAAGCTTCATGAACTCTGACACTTTCATAGCCATCAAACCTGGTGGAACATAGGTGCTGCGAAACTTCTGAGTGAACTGTGCCCAGGTGATGGGAGCATTCGGCGGAAAAGTGGTGCGCTGGTGGGACCACCAAATTCCAAATGCCCCCTCGGTGATGCGCCCCATACTCAACCTTCAATGACTCGGTCATGCGGAGCAGACGAAACTTGTCTTCCATTGTGTTGATCCACTCAAGAGCTTCAAGTGGTTCTTTAGCTTGCAGGAACTTAGGCGAATCAGTGTCCAGAAAGTCCTTGAAGGTACTTGTCTTGGTTGACGGGACGGTCCACGGTGGCCTCCGCGGACTGGTGTTCGCTGCAATGTCACGCAATACGGCCTCCATATTGCGCTGACTGCCAAGGAACTGTTGAAAAAGTTGCTCAGCCGTCAATGGTGGTGGAGGTGGTGGTGGCAGGTTACCCCCAGCGTTTCCGTCATTGCCTCCATTTCCTCCATTCCCACCGTTTCCTCCATTGTTCCCGTTACCTCCGTTATCACCATTTCCATTGCCTCCGCCTTGGCTGGATCCATCTCCAACCAAGGAGCCACTCACGGTGCGGCGAGTCCCAACCATCTGTATATTTCAGCATCAAGTAATTATTAGGTGATGTTACAACATTGTAAGCAATGTAATAATCACGCCAATGCATCATTGGAAGAAAATAAATTTATTCAACAACACACAGGCATAAAGATTCATGTCCACAATCCATAATATCACTAATTAGATTACTGATTAAAAGCATCATCCAGGGCATACAACATCCAAAATTGCCAGCATACATACACTGGACTTTAGGCGTTCAGATAGCACCACAACACATGACGATCCAACACACATGAGTCACATCTCATAAGGGTTACAAGACAACAACAAAAGAGACTAAAGCACCACTACGGCTAGCGAAGAGACTACTGTCTACTACGTGCTCGCTACCGACGCCGGACTCGGCCGGCGAGAACAACGTCGCCGCCGGGTGCGTGCTCGGGCGGCAGTGGAAGGTCGGCGTCCTCCTCGCCACCATCGGGGTCGATGACTCCGGCTCCATCTCGGCAGCTCCAGGCGCATGGTGACCATGAACCTGGTTGTATAGCACGTGGTAGTCCTCGTGCAACCGGTCAATGTACTTGCCATGTCAAAGAGCCAGTGCCCTGGTGATGGGCATCGTTTCGGGCTTCATTCCTCTCTCGTGACTAGCTGCGCCATCATCCTATCGGCGTTCCTCTCATACTGCTCATAGCGTGCAACCCGTGTGCGCAAGGTGGCGAGCTCCCTAGTGACCTCTCTCACATCTGCCTCAGCTTCCTCCCCGGTAGCTATGACAAGGTGTTCACTGGTCCCTCGTGGTCTCGGATTTGGTCCGAGTGTCTCTTCTTCTCTTCTTTTCCCTTCTTCCACAAATCCTTGTTCCAGTCCACTCGGCTTGTACATTGTTGCTTCAAAGTGGCATCGTATGCCCGTATCATGGCATACATGGAACTCATAGCCGTGTTATCACCGCCATCAATCTCATCAACAACTCGGCCAACGTGCACGGCTAGGGGACCGCTCCCAAACGGTGTCCTGAGGATCATCCCTAGGAAAAGTCCCAGCCAACGCCGTTGCCAGGCTCAAAGGAAAGCGCTCCATGATCCGGGTGGAGCACATGGAATGCGGCTCGCTAGCCCCATCCTGCGGTGACACCATGTGGCACGGACACGCCACGCGCCCCCACTCGAGTCCGGGTGGAGTGGAGGAACAAGGATCTCCACAAGAACCAAGTCGTCTCCACGACGTGGCTCCTCTGTAAACCCCGAGTAGATGGGCCGCCGCTCCTCGGCGTATCCGGCGTGACCTAGCACCCTCCGAGAAGCGTGGGCATGCCAAACTCCTCAAGAAAGTGATCCTCCCCGATCACGGTGCGTGGTGCAAGCCGACGGCGAGGTGCCCCCGCCCCCTGTGGACTTGCATGCGGTTTGCTTAGTGCGAGCCATCCGTCGAAATTTATCCCTGTGAGACAAGTTATTAATTAACCAAATTTTAATGGGCGTAAGTAATCAATTTATAAGGGAAGGTAAATGTAATGACATGAGATGAACAAACATGATGTATGCACGTATCTTACGTTCTCACAACTTAGCAAAAATAATTCTAGCGGATATACGGTGGCATACAACGTTCTCTCATAGCGTATAACTAGTCGTTCTACACGAATCGCTGTTATGTACCGCAGAAAAATCCACTTCAGCCCATCCCAATAGTATGAATAAATGCATTGCGTAAAAGTAAAGATTAAGCACTCACACGTACGTGCATTCCCAAATACACGCACATGTAGTACAACTACCCGATCCTCGCTCGAAGACGGCATCGTCTCAACAGGCACGGCACAACCCACAATTAAACACCTTGGTAAGTACATGGTTTTGACATGTAAATACTTCCTCAGATCACACTAGCATTCCGCTAGATTGCCGGTTGGACAACCATGCTCTCACAACTCCCACTTACCGGCGTAGAGAGGCATTTGAACCATACATTACCATCCAAGCGAATGGCACCCATACAATTACCTTGCCGCATGGGCAACAAAGTGAAAATAAAATATGATGCAAGCCCCTAAGTTAGTACTTAAATAGCCACCTAGAGTCCTTATTTGGGCATAAAGGATATGACCAGCGGCACACTCTTAGTTTTGCAAACGAATTTTCTCAAAAGACTTATAGATCTATAAGTTGAAATCCAGTTTTGAAACCAAAATCCTTTGTTTTAAATAGACATGTGAACAATGTCGCTAAACCTTGCTCGATGCCACCGTAATGTAACCGACCAATTTATAAAAGCATAAGTGAAAAATCACTCGCTAAGCAAGCAATTGTCACACTTAAGCCGTTATAAACCCGGTAGTCCGGAAATCTCGAAGGATTTCAAACCAAACATCATCAACCAAGATCGTATAGATTTAGCGTCACCATTCGCATGTTACAACATTTCACAAATAGTTCAACAACATCGAGTGCGTAAATAAAGTTATTACAAACCAAGTTCTTCAATCCAACAAATGAAACAAATAGTTTTAGGAACTCAACCCACACACACATAACGCACTCGGGTTTAATATAGTGCCACCGATGATCAATCCGCAAAAGCAAGTGGGAAGAGTAGTAAGAACGACCATAGCCCTTTGGTGCTTAATCCACTGGATATAAGCAGGTTTCGCAATACCCGTGGTAGGTATGGCCATCTACACAAACAACAAGCGGGAAAACCCCTGAGTACGAGAAGGTACTCGGCTAGACTTACCCGATCGACTCAAAAGTAAAAGACTCCAAGGGGTATGACAGGCTTTATCGGGGGATAGCTTGACTCTTTTTATGAAAAGCGGTAGTAACATTTAAAGTGATTGCTCACTTAATCATTCCTATTTATGCTAGGTGAGCAACTACACTATGCATCATTATAGTATTATTAATCATGATTAAGCAAGCAAGTAGTAACCATAAACATATTCATTAGCTTAACCCATCATCATCATTAACCACATTCCATAATCATTACTACGATGTTGCAGCTCAAGTCAAAGTGTTCACTATCCAGGAACGATGGCGATTCGAATCGATTACTACTGAGCTCAGGGGGTATTCCTCATACAAACCACACTCACGCTGCGTGAAGTGAGCTGTGTCACCGTGGGCACGTATCCGGGGAAAAACAAGTACGCGGACTCGCATAGAACCACCGTACCCGGGGACCGCCCGACCGCCTTAGCCAGCATGCCGACCTCGGACTTACTCTTCGCGCCCCTGGTCCCCCATCCATCTCCAATACGGTGCGAACGGATCGAGAACCGCCCGGATAGTGTTAGGCTTCGCGGGCGGAAGTGCTTATCCGGCCGCCTAAGTATGAGGCATGCGTTCAATATGACTTGGGGTACAACAACGGTACGGTCCTTAATCGACACAGACGGAATCACTATGGTCCAACAACCCCACAAGACTCCGTCCGGTCTCCATTTATCACGACCATAACCATTAACCAGATGATATCAACATAAGCTTCTCCACCAATCATAGGTAACCACCTATCTCGCGGATGACAGGAAATCACCCGACTTCTACCGTCTAAGCAAGCTAAGCATAATACTCGCCCTAGACTAGCAGGGTATATCAAGGTGGGATAATCAATGGTAAAGCAAGGATATAATGCATCAACGGTGTCACCCAACTCCTATACCTAATGCAACAAGCATAAAGCATAATTAGACTGTTAGAAAGAATAGGTAAGGAAATGCTCCGGTGCTTGCCTTGCTCGAAGTCCGACGCGGTGGTTAGGACACTCGAGGGCAGCTCTTCTTCGCCTTCTTCTTGTGGAACCTCCTACCGAGGCTCCTCCTGGATGATCCCGCTTTGGTCTCCGAATACGGGAGGTCCTCCCCGCGAACTTTATATGATGCGATGCACGTGTATGAGTATGGCGAATGCACAACACATGATGCTCATGTATGGGAATGATTAATGCATCATTTGACGAGTAGGTGCATATCTCCTCTCTACTAACAACTTAACTCATTTATCGAGTATGTGCATATCTCTTCTCTAAACACTTAGAGAAGTGTATAAAAGAAGAGTGGTGTGCGCAGCATACATACACACATTAATAAGAGAAAAAACTACTATTCATAGCCAACATCACATTTTAGTTATGGCACTGAATTACATGGTCAGCAAGCATAACATAATTAAAAGTGCACAAGAAGTAATATAGAACATGCTAAAACCATTAATTCAAAGCCTTATCATTTCATGTGAATAAATAGGCTTGAACTGTGACCTCTGTCTAAACAGTCCAAAAAAAATCTACAAAAATTACAGGAGCTACACTATGCTATAACAGAGCCATGGTAAAATTTTCATAACAATTCCTCAAGTACAACAGCCTACACAAAAGATTAAGCAGCAGGACAGAAATGTACATTTAACAACTTTGTATTATGAAAAGTATCAAACAACAGATTTCCCATTTTTAACTAGAACTTCTTAGTACAAGAGCAGTCAGCAAAAATTACCAGGGGGCATAATTCCTCACAATTAATTTATTAAAAATCACACAAGAATCAGCCCAAAAATGCATTTAAATCACATTCCAATATTTTTGCATAGTAACTGCACAACCTATATTTTTCCTAGAAACTACATCACACACAGAGTCTATCAAAACAAGAACCATATTTTTCTGAGCTATATTTTATTTATTATGCATTTACTCAGATTTTAGCCATTTAAGCATTTAAATAAATCTATATAGAAAAACATCACAAAAATTGCATCACATATTTTTCCTAGATAGATCTCTTCACCAGGAATTCAACAAAACAAGAATCATCAAATTTGGAGTTCATTTGCACCAGCTACAATTTAAACAAATTTAAACTCATTTTTCTCGAATTCAAATAAAAAAGAAAAGGGCCGAAACCCTGGGCCTGCGTGGACTCGGTCCGGTGGACCAAGCGTGCCACTGGCGCGCGGGACCCCGTGGTCCACCACGGCCCCACCGGCCGAACCGAGGCGGCGGCCGGCGCCCGAGGCGCTGGCCGCCCGGCGAAGCGCCCGGCGAAACGGATGGCACCGGCGTGCTTCGAGGCGGCGAGGCGCACTCGTGGTGACGCTTCCGGGTCGAGCGGCGGTGAACCCTAGCTACTACGGGCGGCGGTGATGGCGGCACGGGCGGCTCGGCGTGGAGGTGCGGTGGCCGTCTCCGGCGCCGGTTGGCTCCGGTGAGGGCGCACCGTGCGTCGCGAGCGTGAGGCGGAGCTAAACCTAGGGGTTTGGTTGGCGGATCGAGCGGTGGAGCGGCCTCGACCGCGTGCATGGCGGCACGCGGCGGAGGGAAGCTCCGGCGAGCGATCGCGCGGGCGGCTGCTAGGCGCGCATTGCCCCCGATTGCGTCGGCTGGCGGTCGATTCGGGGCGTGTCGGCTACGGTGCGCGGAGGGAGAAAAGGAAGGGAGCGGGAGGCGGTGACGCGGCGGCTGCTGAAGCTTCCGAAGCCCGGCCATGGCGACAAGAAGGACACGGGCGCACGTGCCTTTACCGCTGCAATGTGGCGGCGGTAGAGCACGCGGGTGGCGCAGCCGAGGCGAGCTTGCGCTACGGCTACAGGTGCAGCGCGGCGGCGCTGGGACGGGCCGCTGCGGAAAGGGCGACGCGCGCCGGGCTGGCCAGGCTGTGCGAAAGTGGAGAGCGAGGCGTAGAGCGAGAGGGCTAGCGTGAGTGCGGATCAGAGTGGAGCGGGGCGGGTTCCATTTTGGGCGAGTCGGGCCTACTGCGGGCGGGCCCACTGCCAGTATCACGGCCACGCGGGCGAATACTGGGGGCGACGGCGAAGGTGGCGCTGCCGCCTGGCCGCCACGGCGCCGTGCGGGCGCCGAGGGAGTGGAGAGGTCAGTAATGAAGTTACCGCTGCCCGCTTCTACCGGCTATTTCTCTTTTTTTGAAATTTGAATTCAAACTGAACCCGACCAAAATTCCACTTTTTGACCATTTTGCAAGCTTTTTCATGAGATGGCCCAAAAATAAAAGTTGTAGATAATTAAAAACTGAACAACTTTCATTTAAGGGTCAAGCTCCAAATCAAAACAGATTTTGAATTACAAATTCATTTTGATTGGAGGATATAAAAAGGGATTTTCCATCTAAATTTCTTTTTGCTCCAAAATGCTTCAAAACTTTTGCAATAAAATTTTGACAAATCATTTCAAAATGCTGGGCAATGGATCCAACCTTGATCAAGTCATTTGCAAGATAATTGATTAACTAAACAATTGATCAAGCAATTAATTAATCAAACAAATGCAACACATAAAATGATAAATGCATTTAGGGATTAAATGCTTGATGATGCTTATGCCATGCTAATGAATGATTAAGGTTAATTAATCAAAGCCTAATGCAATGCCTAACACTGAGGTGTTACACAGCCCGCCATGGAGGTCCGCCATGTTGATGAGTTCCCTGGCCCAAGTTGCCCATGCCGAGCCTTCGGGGCGGTGTAGGCGGTGCAACAGCTTGAGTAGCAGGCAGGCGTTCTTGGTGTCGATGCGTTTGATCCCAAGGCCGCCGTCTTCCTTGTCCCGGCACACCTTTTCCCATGCTACAAGGCATTGGGCGCCGCCGCGCCTCTGCGGTTCGTCTGTCCGAGGAACGCTTCACGCCGCGCCCGTCGAGGCGGCGATCACCCCCCCAAGTAGGCCATGGCGCCCATGGCGTAGGTCGGCAGCTGTTGGTATTTCTAACGTCACTACTAAAAGATAGAGCTAAGCCCTAGTCCTAGTGACGGCGCCAAAAATACCGTGGGTATTATAATTACTTGTCATTAGCAACTAGCCACTTTTGAATTACTAATATTCCTGAACATGAAATAGGTTGTCATCCCCGATTATATTGCTAGAAAGTTATTATAGATTTATATTATACTATTGTGACTAGGCAGATAAATGTATGAATAAGATATAAATGTAAACTAATGGGTTCTCGCAAGCGGACGATAATTATACCGTTGTAGCATTTCACCTAGGGAAGTATCCAGGTTGTCGATTTATAATTATACCTCTAGGAAGGCTATGTGTCAAACTATTATTGTCATATTGATGGAGTACATGGATAGTTGATATTAATTAACACTCTAATCTAATCAGGCAGAGGTCACAAGATAAATAAAGATAAATATGGGTGATAGCATAATCATCAAGTATCATAATTAAGGATAATCATCGAGCATCTTACTAGTCATAATCATAGCTAACCATTAAATAAACTAAGGAAATAAGTCTATAATCTGCGTCAATTGAATAACTCTAACTAGTGCAACTACATCTAATCATCATTGCTAAATTAACCCTATATCATTATTACATGTAAAGAGGCATCAACTAATGAGGATATTACGACAATGAAGTCACCTCCTTCGCGACCACGCCCATGCTAGTCCTACATACGGGGGTGGACTACGGAGGAACTAACGTAGTCTGTCACCTACGCAGACTACCACACGTCCCGGCATGTCGTGGTGCACTCGCAGATAAACAAGACATCTAGACACCACGTCTACATATCGCCTATCATCTACCCATTGTACATATAGATAAACGCTATAAAGCAATTACATGAATTCAATAAGATCAAAGTAACTAAACTAGACATATAATTAAAGTAGACAATGACTAATACAATTAAGAACATATGAATATATTTAGAGTAAAGTCTCCCTAATCTGAATGTTGAATACAATAAAGTAACTAAGAACTAGATCTATTACCGAACTCTTGCGCCCCCGGGCGCCCGGGGCTCCGTGATCCGATGAAGAACTAGATCTCCTCTACTTCTAATCTAGCTAGCTAATCCTATGAACTAGAAGGCTCTTGATGAACTTGAAGGCTCTTGATGCTTGACGGCTTGAGGCCTTGATGAATAATGAATTGTTGGCTCCTTCCGTGGGGGTCTACCCATGTATTTATAGTCCGGTGGGATGCGCGGCGGCGCCGCAGATCAAACCGACTTAACCGACGGCCGAGATGAAAACCCTAGGCGCCCGGGAGGAAGGTTCTCGGAAGCGAGGGCAGGCGGCGGCGGGGCGCCGCCGCCCTGGGTGGGGCCGGCCGCCCCACCTGGCGGGTCTCACCCTCTCGCTCCTCCCGGTGTCTTCTCGAGTCTTCCCGAAGTCTTCCCGTGGTATCCTTCGTGGGCGGATAAGTTTCGTGGGTTTTATTTGCACTTGAATCCTCTTTTCAGCCTTTTCCGAAATCTCCCTAGAAATTACGTAATATGCAAAACTCGTGGAAATTGTCGATAAATCCCTAGACTAGTGTGTTTTCTCGCTTCCTTTTGGATGAAAAGCTCTAGTAAAAGTTGACGCTAACGGATGTCAACAATACCCCCCCAAGCTTTTACCTTTTGCCACCCCTTGGCAAACACACTAAGCCTAAATGTTTATCATATTTGGATCGGGAGTTGCTACAATGTCATTATACTTTCCAAAGACACATACTTTCAAATAAAATTCCCTTTGAATCGATAATGTATACTTTAACCTTAAAACTTACTCATTTTACCTGTAATATGGGGTTTCACAGCCTTTTGCATAAGTCTTGAGCAAATGAAAAGATAGATCAATCAAGCTAAACACTATGTCTCAAGTTCTTTGCAATACTATCATTCCGGAGTTTTTAATAGGTTTTAATAAAACTCGAGCTTTGTTGTATGACACCCTCGGATCTCTCGGTGTATGTGGTATTTGTGGTTCTCTCTTGAGGCATTAATGTTGTTATGCCTCCTATAGCTAAAGGTATATATAAAGTAGAGCTTATAGGAGTGGCAAAAACAAGGATAGCCTTACTTGCAAAACATGTATTGTAGAGTCAACTAATGGATCCACAGAGAATCGAGGCATACAATCAAACCAAGATGTGTATGTGTATGGAATATGATGGATGGGTGTATATGTATTATTTATAGCTAACTCCTATTTCTATTTTTTTCTTTTCGAATGACTCTCTTTTAAAATTTATCTCAAGAAAGACATGGGCTATCTTTATTATCTCTTTTTAGGGAGGCGGTATCTAGTACCCATTGTTTTAATTGCTGGGACATTTGTCCATCTTTTACTCCCCTTTTCTTTCTTTCTTTTTTTTCTTTCTTTTCCTTTATTTTGCATAGCCACATGCATCCTTTGAATACAATAAATGAATCGAGAGGCATGATCCGGACTTCGAGCATTAAAAGACAAAGGTTATCCTATAGGTTGTGGAAATATATTTTTTTTTTGTGTTCTCTCCCAAAGTGTAGGAGGTGAACATTTTATGATGAACATGTATGGAAATATGGTGGATGATTACGATTACTCCTTAGAGTAGGAATAATACATATGTAGTCCGGAGTGTGCAAATAATTCTTGGTTTTAAAAGCATGACAAGACTCTCATAAGGTATACAACACAAGTTGATCAACTCAATGTAAAGCAAGTAGCTTAAATGTGAAATAGTTTTCCTATCTCTAAGATATTAAATTTTGGCTTTGGTAGGAATTCACATTCATCATACAAGAGCTCATCATGTAAAGTTTAGATTTTCAAAATAAATTCTCCGAGAACATAGCAATGCTAGGAACAAGGTAAATAGCAGCTCAACTTTCATGAATCATATCAATTAACTACCTAGACTCAAATATAAGCTTATACCTCCACAATTAAGGTTCAGAATAAATTCTCTAATTAAAATAACAGTGCTTAGAACCTAGGAGATTTTAAGTTTGGCACGTAGGTACTTAGTAAGCATTATAACAGCAACTATTCATCATCTCCATGACAATTTTAATGTTCATCAAATTTAATAGCTCTAGCCCGGACTAAGTTTAAACTCTAATAAATATGAAACTAAATATTTATCATTTTTATAATATCTAGTATCTAATATCAAACATAAGACTCTATGACTTTGTGGACCTTCATGTGCCCACATATTTTTGGTATTTTTATATTTTTTATGATGCTATTGTGAACCTTCATGTGCTCACATATTTTTGGTATTTTATGACTATTTATAGCAGACTCAAAAATCGCTTAGGTGTAGTTACCTGATAACTAGGGGATGCTCCTCCCCAAGCTTGATGGTTGCACTATCTGGTGTAGATGTTCTTTTTAGAGCGATCTAGCCAGCAAGCGGACCTAGTGGTTGCCACCGATAGTCTCTCTCTTAATGTGGTTCCTGCATAAATACTCCACAAGAAACCAAAACTCGAGGCTCGAATATAATTATGGGTTAGCGGTCAGCCAAAGAGTAATTGATTATCTCTATGAGTTATCTTTAGGTGTTGTCCAATTTAATCGATTTAATTTTCTCTCTTTTTTTTTTAATGCAAACAATTTAAACATGAATACAATATTTTTGGTGTTTTATTTTTATGCCACCACAGTGGATATTCCTTCGAAAAAATACCATAGGGTATCAACATGGGGCTTTAATGATGCAAAGAATAACGCAAAAAATATTTTAAATTTAATATGGCTTAATATGTTAATGCTATAAATTGAATTTAAACTACTAATGCACTTAATGAGATAACTACCATTCTAACCTTATGGCTAGGGTACGAATTTTAAAGTCTACCGACAGATTCTTAGGCAAGTAAACACTTACCGAGTGGGTTCATCGTCCGAGGTAACCTCACCAACTCTCCGTCTTGTGGTGATGCGTTGCGTGCTTCCTTCCATTTTGCTTCGGTCTCTTTTTTTGCTTCTTTCTCTTCTTCTTTGTTCGCCTTCTCCCATGCTTCTAATCGTGCTCGAATCTCCTCCTTTTCTTCCTTGGCGAGCTGGTCCATCCTTTACTTCTTCTTCCGCCAACTCCAAATGGGTACGTGCGTGTTCTCTTCTTGCTCCGGAAAACGATCTTCATATTTCACGACCTTGCCAGAAAGTCTTCCCAACCACGGTGAGGCCGAAAGCCGACGGACGGTGTGCTTGGCGTCTTCTCCTGTTGCGTTGCTTTCTGGCCATTTCATGGTTATTTAATATTCTGAATTGACAGCGTACCTTTCCGGTAGGTAGGTTAAAGTGGATGTGTCCGGACCCAATGTAGATGTTGGCGTTGGCAGTGTAGAGGAACGGTCTTCCCAAGAGAATCGGGGAATCATCGTCTTCCTGCATGTCAAGGACTAGAAAATCTGCAGGTATATATTGTCCTTGAATCCTTACCATGACATCTTTAACTATTCCTTCGGGAAATCTCAGTGATTGGTCCGCCATCTGCAATTGAATACATGTTGGGTATAAAGGCAAATCAAATAATTCATCGTATACCTGTTTTGACATTACGTTGCAGCCTGATCCAGTATCGCAGATGGTATAAGGAAAGGTGGTGTCTTTGATTGTGCATTCAATGATTGGGACACCTGGATCACCTCTCTTGATTGGAAATGGCTTGGGTAGTCGGTGATCATTTTCTGTGTTGATGGTCTGTAATTAGTTGAGTTGTCTCCTTAGGTGCATGTTTGGTCCTCCTCCATCTTCTCGTTGTTTCTATTGTTCTTCTTCTTCGGCATTGGGTTTGATTCTTGCTCTTCTTTTTGTTGAAATTGCTTTGGGGCTGCTGGAGATTTCAGGACGCGGTTCTTGAATGTGAATCTTTCCTTCTTGTCTTTGATGGACAAGACAATCTTGGCAAACTCGCATAGATGATGGCTTTTGTTGTGCACAGGAATGGTCCGCCTGCATGATGGGTGCCTTCTCATCTACTCCCCGTCTCCATGACCACGAAGTCAATGGGACATATGATTGCCCCACTCGAATGACAACTTCTTCCAGTACTCTCTCGTGGTAGCAAATGGACTGATCTCGCAAGCCGCAAGCGTATGTTCGTGTACAACAACAGGGGATCATTCAATATTTTCTCATAAATTACCTTGGGCATGATGTTGACGCTTGCGCCAAAATCGCAGATAGCCTCTAGAAAGTCGTGGCATCCTATGGCGATAGGAATAACAGGTCTTCCGTGGTCTCCCATCTTCTCTCGGTAGAGAGTGGTCAATCCACCGTACATCCGGCAGCTCAATATGATATTGGGTTGCATTGTGTATATCAACAAGGTTAGCGCTTTCTAGATCTTCTCGTTGGCCTCGAATCTTACCTTTCTCTAGTGGAGGTACAGCAGCAGCCTAATTGAGCTAATTGTGATTCTAACATTTTATTGAAGCTATGTTTGATTCTTTATGGTCAAGCAAAAGTATCCATTCTAGTATGTATATTTTCTAAAGTTTTATCATTTGATGTTAGCTTCCTAGTCATTTGATCTAGCAGTTTAGATTGAATAGTAACTAATTCTCTCAAAGGTGGAAGGTTGTAACTATTGAAGTTATTACCTTGATTGTTAACTTGGTAATTACCTTGTCGAGGTTGCTTTGGTTCCACCCTTGATTTTGCCGAGGACGATAGTAGGTGTTGTTGTTGATGAAGTTCACATCCTCTTGCAAAGTAGGGCAGCCGATAGCTGAATGCCCATAGTCTCCACATTCTTCACATGTCATATGGGAATCATTGACGTGCATGACTTCCTTCTTCTCTATATCGAGCTTCTTCATAATGAGGTCTAGTTTGGCAAAGACCATGTCGCCTTCCTTGAGATGATGGATTCCTCCTCCCTTCTTGCGAGACCGAGTACGTTCTTCATTGCATATTGAGTTGGAGGCCATCTTCTAGAGAAGTGCTTTAGCATCGGTGAGCTTTAGTGACAAGAAAGCTCCTCCAAATTGCAAAGATCAATGGACTCACGGGTGCTAGAGATTAGCCCATGATAGAAAGTTCTGCATTAAGAGCCACTCCTCTATCCCATGATGAGGACAGTCTTCAATGTAGTTCTGAAATCTTTCCCATGCTTCAAAGTGAATGATTCATCATGTTGTTGATGGAAACTTGAAATCTTCCCACGCAGCATTAGTCTTGGTCGTAGGAAAAGAACTTTGCTAGGAAAGCGGTTGAGCATAGGTCCCATGTAGTGTGTTTATCTTTGTTGATGTAGAACCACTTTGCTTAGCTTTCCCCAATAATGAGAACGGGGAAAAGTCGGAGTAAGATAGCATCTTTTGATACTCCTCCTCGATAGTGAAGGTGCTTTTGCATCTCTAGAAAGTGTTGTAAGTGTGCACTTGCATCTTCATGTCCTTTTCCACGCAATGGTGGCTTGAACCATGGTGATGAGAGCAGGCTTGAGCTCGAATCCATTCTCCCCGTGTTGGCTCGCTGGTCCAAATCCGGATGTTTGTTTGTTGTTGGGGCAGAACTCTCGCAGGTGACTTCTCGACCATGTCTTCAAACTTCGGGAGCTAGGTCTTCACCTAACCGATCTTACGCTTGTTCTTCTACTTCTTCTTCAAATTCCTCTTCCAAAGATTGGAGCTGGCTCCCTTAAAGAGTTGACTTGAGCAGGTGTTCTTGATGGTGACTCGAATTTCTCCCTTATTTCTGCAAGTCTTCTCTTTCTAAAGAGTTTCTCGGGATCGTCGGTAAAGTTCTTTGGAAGAGAAAAACCATTCATTCATCACCCTGCATAAGATAAGAAAATGATAACGACGAAGGGTGTACCCGACAAATTAGAGATCGATTGATAATAAAAGTTTATCCATGTATACAAATGATCAATATGTTCTAAGTTTACTTTGTGCCTTCCCGACAACGGCGCCCGAAAATGCTTGTTGGTATTTCTAACGTCACCACTAAAAGATAGAGCTAAGCCCTAGTCCTAGTGACGGGCGCCCCGAATACCGTGGGTATTATAATTACTTGTCATTAGCAACTAGCCACTTTTGAATTACTAATATTCCCGAACATGAAATAGGTTGTCATCCCCGATTATATTGCTAGGAAGTTATTATAGATTTATATTATACTATTGTGACTAGGCGTATAAATGTATGAATAAGATATAAATGTAAACTAATGGGTTCTCGCAAGCGGACGAGATAATTATACCGTTGTAGCATTTCACCTAGGGAAGTATCCAGGTTGTCGATTTATAATTATACCTCTAGGAAGGCTATGTGTCAAACTATTATTGTCATATTGATGGAGTACATGGATAGTTGATATTAATTAACACTCTAATCTAATCAAAGCAGAGGTCACAAGATAAATAAAGATAAATATGGGTGATAGCATAATCATCAAGTATCATAATTAAGGATAATCATCGAGCATCTTACTAGTCATAATCATAGCTAACCATTAAATAAACTAAAGAAATAAGTCTATAAGCTGCGTCAATTGAATAACTCTAACTAGTGCAACTACATCTAATCATCATTGCTAAATTAACCCTATATCATTATTACATGTAAAGAGGCATCAACTAATGAGGATATTACGACAATGAAGTCACCTCCTTCGCGACCACGCCCATGCTAGTCCTACATACGGGGGTGGACTACGGAGGAACTAACGTAGCTGTCACCTACGCAGACTACCACACGTCCCGGCATGTCAGGGTGCACTCGCAGATAAACAAGACATCTAGACACCACGTCTACATATCGCCTATCATCTACCCATTGTACATATGGATAAACGCTATACGAGCAATTACATGAATTCAATAAGATCAAAGTAACTAAACTAGACATATAATTAAAGTAGACAATGACTAATGCAATTAAGAACATATGAATATATTTAGAGTAAAGTCTCCCTAATCTGAATGTTGAATACAATAAAGTAACTAAGAACTAGATCTATTACCGAACTCTTGCGCTCCAAATGGGGCGTCCGGGGCTCCGTCCGATGAAGAACTAGATCTCCTCTACTTCTAATCTAGCTAGCTAATCCTATGAACTAGAAGGCTCTTGATGAACTTGAAGGCTCTTGATGCTTGACGGCTTGAGGCCTTGATGAATAATGAATTGTTGGCTCCTTCCGGGGGGGTCTACCCATGTATTTATAGTCCTATTGGGATGCGCTGGCGCGCCGCAGATCAAACCGACTTAACCGATGGCTGAGATGAAAAACCCTAGGCGCCCGGGAGGAAGGTTCTCGAAGCGGGGGCGGGCAGGGCGGGGGCGCCGCCCGCCCCTAGGGTGGGGCCGGGCCGGCCCCACTGCGGGGTCTCGCCCTCTCGCTCCTCCCGGTGTCTTCCGGAGTCTTCCCGAAGTCTTCCCCGGTATCCTTCGTGGCGGATAAGTTTCGTGGTTTTATTTGCACTTGAATCCCTCTTTTCAAATTTTCGAAATCTCCCTAGAAATTACGTAATATGCAAAACTCGTGGAAATTGTCGATAAAATCCCTAGACTAGTGTGTTTTCTCATTTCCTTTTGGATGAAAAGCTCTAGTAAAAGTTGACGCTAACAGATGTCAACAGCAGCCCATCTAGAACTGCATTGATCAGCACCACCCTCCAGGCAGTGCTGAGTAGGAGCGCTTTCCAGCTCGCCAGATATCGATCGACCCTGGCGATCAGACGAGCGAACGCGGGCAGCGGCAGCTTGATGTTGGACAGGGGCAGCCCAAGGTATGTTTGGGGGTATGTACCTTGCCTACACTGCAGCAGGTCCATGAAGGCTTGGAGTTCCGCGGGCGGCACATGCATCGGCGTACCCGTGCTTTTGCCGAAGTTGATCTTCAGGCCAGTGCTCACGGAGAAGTTGTCAAGTGTCTGCTTCAGCCATTGTACACTGCAGAGGTCCGCCCTGACTAGAATGATCGTGTCGTCCACGTATTGTAGCACCGGGGCGGTCCCATCCGTCATGGGGTGCCTGACGGCGGCGTCGGCCTTGATCATGACTTGCAGGACGTCTGCGACCAACAGGAACAGGTAGGGAGAGAGCGCATCCCCCTGTCAGAGCCCCCGCTTGCAAGTGATCCACGGACCGGGGATGCCATTTACAAGGACTGCCGATCTCGATGTTGTTAGGAGCTGTTGCATCCAGTCGTTCCATTGCTGGGGGAAACCGCGAGCTTGCAGAATCCTGAGCAGACTGTCCCAGTTTACTGAATCAAAGGCCTTCGCGAAGTCAAGCTTGATCACCAGTGTTGAGGCGTGTCTGTGGCAGAACCTTCCAAATTATATGGCCCACAAGCATCTGACATTGTCCCTAAGACCTCTGTCGGCTATACTTGTATACCATATAACTTGAAAAGTTCTGTCGGGTGAAACCCCGATGAAACCACGATCCTCCAGGATCGAATTATTATAGAGATATTGTAGTATTACAACCGTTTTTATCTAAATACAATAGAGTAGCGGGAGATTTACAAAGAAGATTATAATATTTGATCAGAGTTTTAATTAAATAAAACTTAACTGAATTTACGGAAGCAAGAAAGAACTATAGAGCATCTGCGAGATAACCTCTTAGACTAGAGATATTCGATCATGCCCAGCCCACTGGTATGACCGAAGTCAGCAACACTAGTCAACGCCTGCAACAGGGGTCAAACAAACCCTGAGTACAAAAGGTACTCCGCAAGACTTACCCGACCAAAAATTGGGTAGAAGGCTCAGGAATGCTGGCTAATAGGAATCAAGGTAAGGCTTTAGCAAGATCAAATGATACCTTTGCAAAAAGAGACTAAGCCAGTCCTTACTATATCAATCACTTGTCAACCATGTAACGGATTCAAAACTTTCCATCAGCTTTTATCATTACTACGATGCTGGTGCAAGGATCAAGTCTCCCATATCGTGGAGCAACGACGATTCGAACCGCTTATATACCCAGCTGGGGCTTCCTAGCCACACGATGTATGCAGGATCCAATATCTTACATACATCAACTCAACGCTCGGATTTCTCTATACCAGACCGGGTCCTATGGCACCCGGGAGTACAGTACTCCACCTCCCTACGCCGTCGTCGCCCGACGGTGCGCTCGTAGGATGGGTACACGCTACTCCCCGCCATCTCTCCACTCCCAAATTCACGGTTGTCCGCTCACGGTCCTAGATAGTCCAAGTGGAGCTTACCACCATTAGCATGCGACTAGTACTATCCAATAACCTCATGATCCAAGGGCCAAGGCAACGAACGGTGCTTAAACGACACAAGTGGAAGACACTACACCAGGGCACTAGCCCATCCTGGTGCAAGTCACTCCACCGATGTCTCGATTTACTCATCATGTACTTGTTGCATACCCTTGACCCGATCAAAGTGAAGGGTACCAACAAGAAACATCAGGTTTTATCACTTTCTCAAAAGGATATGTTATCACACCTTCAAAAATATTTCATAAGGCCTATGCTATTAGCAGGGCTAAGCATATACTAGCATTTTCGCAAAAGGTGTCTTTATTCTTGCTAAAGCCTTACCTTGATTTCCATCAGCCAGCATTTCTGAGTCTTCTCCACTCTTTTCTGTCGGGTAAGTCTTGCGGAGTACTTTTGTACTCAGGGTTTGTTTGACCCCTGTTGCAGGTGCTGACTAGTGAAGCTAACTTCGGTCATACCAGTAGACTTGGCATGATCGAATACCTTCCGTCTGAGACGTTCTCTTACAAGTATTCTATGGTTCTTCCTTGCTTCCGCAAACTCAGTTAAGTTTTGTTTAATCAAACTTTGATCAAATGTTGTAATCTTCTTTTGTAAATCTTCTGCTACTCTATTATATTTGGATAAAAACGGTTGTAATACTATAATATCTCTGTAAGAATTCGATCCTGGAGAATCGGGGTTTCATCGGGGTTTCACCCGACAGAACTTTTCAAGTTATATGATATACAAGCATAGCCGACAGAGGTCTTAGGGACAATGTCAGATACTTGTGGGCCATATAATTTAGAAGGTTCTGCCACAACGTCGCTTGTGGCAGAGTTGGACGAGCTCCGTGGCGAGCACGAAGTTCTCAACGATGTCGATTAGCCTCGCGATCTGCAGCTGCAATCTAGATGTTAGGAGTTTAGTCAAGATCTTCACTGGGCAGTTCTGTAGGGACACCGGGCAGTAGTCTCCCGGCGCCACCGCTGCGTCCTTCTTTGGGATCAGGACAATGAGGGCCCTGTTGATGCGCTGCAGGTCGACAGTGCCATCGTGGAAGGCGTGGAGGAAGTGCATGATGTCTCCCTTCGCAGCGTTCTAGGCCGCCTTGTAGAAAGCGGGCCCCCACGCCCGTCGGGGCCGGCGCCTTGTCACCCGGGCAACATGGCGCGGACCGCAGCCAGGGCTTCGCGTTCAGTGAACGGGGCGGTGAGTGACCCTGGATCGGCGCGTTCTGCTCCGTTGTACAGCGCGTCGATGTCGAACGGCAATGTGGTGACCGCCTCAGCGCCGAGTATGTTGGAGTAGTAGGCGGTGAGCGCGGTCACCTTGTCCATATGCGCGATCAGCTGCACCCCGTCCACCTCCAGTGCGCGGATCGCGTTCCGGCAGGAACGAGAGGAGGCCCGGGCATGGAAGTACTTTGTATTGGCGTCACCCTCCTGCAGTGCGCGGAATTTCCCACGTCGCCCCTGTCTGCCCTTGCGTGCCATTACCTAGCAGCCTCTGCTAGATTGCTACTTTGCTTATATTTTTGTTGTATGTGTCTATATGTTTTCTTGGTATAACTCACTTGTTTTATTATCCTAACTTTGACTCATCCGTGGTGTTGACAAGAAGTTAGGGCCAGTTAATAATCTGGATAAGACACACCCCCTCTCTATTTGTGAGAACTGGGTGGTAAATATGAATGCTTGAGTTAAAATATTGAAGACTTGGTTAGCGGTGCTCTTAAAAATGGCGTGTTTCACATGGCCAACACTAACACCTTTGACTAGTCTAACAAGTAGTAAGAACATACTCTCTCTACATAGGAAATACTAATCGTTTAGGATATGATTGTGCTTACCAAGGGAGATTAATTAGGAGTATTTTTCCTGCTTTTTTTTCTCGAATACGCAAAAGGCTTGCGTATCTTTGTATTTAAGAAGGAGAGTTTTTTACAGGACGCTCGAGGGCGCCAAGGTTGGCGGGGAGATACAAAACACAAAGGAATGGACGCCCAACCCCTAGCCAACCGATCACGTAGCGGACTACTCGCGAATAAGACAACCTAAGTTTGTGGCCCCGGCATCGATCCACAGGTCGGCGGTGTGCTTGATTATGGCCAGAATATGCTTGACCGACGAGGCTGAGTCGCGGAAGAGTCTCGCGTTTCGCTCTTTCCACGCTCCCAAGCAACCCGGAGCGAATGCAGTGTCGGCTCCCTTCCTCTTATGACCGTGCCATCCGGATGACCACGCCTCCCACCGGTCGATGAAGTCGTTCCGCCCACGAAGCGACGCCAGCGTCGGCTCCGAGGTAGGCGAGGATGTTCCACCGTGACTTGCTTGGAGAAGGGGCATTCCGCGATGATGTGGTTGATGGTTTCCTCGGTTTGGTCGCGAGGAAGCAGTGTCCGGGGCTTCCAAGCCGTGCCTACGCCTCCGATCAGCGGTCCGATTAATGCGCGTCGATGGCAATCCGTAGGAATAGCTTTACGCCGTAGGGGGTGCCCACATGTCCCAAACTCGATCGCAGCCCCCTCGATTGGGTGGGATCCCAAGTGTAAGGCGCGATAAGCCGAAATGGATGTGTATATTCCGCCGCCGTCCCACCTCCGCACCAACTTGTCTTCCGTCTTTGCTTTCGGGGGGTTATGTCGAGGAGAGCGTCCCCATAACTTGAGGAAGTCGAGATGGCGGCAACGGACATGCCTCCACAATTTGCGAGATCCATGCTCGGTTGTGTAGGCCGGAAGCGGCTGTGGTGTCCCGACGGCTCCTCGCCCTGACTAGACCAGGGGAGGGTTGGCGCCACATCCGCCACGCTTTGCCCCCGATCCAAATTTGTCCAAAAACGACGTGGAGCGGCCGTCACCAAGGATGGTGAAGGTTGAGGCGTCGAAGAAACTCCTGGACCTCCCGATCCACCGTATGGGTAGGCCGACCACGCTCTGTTCATCATCGTGGTGCGAGCCGAGCCACCGCACCTGCAGGCGATGTTGGTCAAGTGTAGGTCCGGGACGCCAAGCCCACCGAGGTCCTTTGGGCGGCAGACCGTAGGCCATGAGACCATGCACTTGCCCCTGACGGAGCCCTCCTTCCCGGTCCACAAGAACCTTCTACAGATGGCATCAATCTCCTTTCTTGCCCATGGTGGTAGGCCGTCCGCAACAATGGCGTAGATGGGGATCGCGGAGAGGACCGATTTTATCCAGACGAGACGACCACTCCCTAGCCATTAGGGGTCCGTGGCATGGCGGGAGCCTCTGGCGGCGCATCGACCGTGGGACTGGATCGTCGCCCTTGGGGCTTTTTGGTGCTCGGGAGAGCCCCAAGTATATTATCGAAATTCAAGCGATGCTGCACCCGAGGATCGCTGCGCAGTGAGGGAGCACGCCTCGGTCTCCGTAGATCATGGTGATGGAGCACTTGGCTAGATTCGTCTGCAGGCCCGAGGCGTCGCCAAAAGTGCTTAAAATTTGCTTGACCGCCCTCGCCTCGCTCGGGACCGGTTGGATGAAAAGGATGACGTCGTCCGCATAGATGCTGCAGTGGTGCTTTATCGCCGGCGTTCCTAGTGGACGGATGACCCGCTGCTCCCTCGCCTGAGCGAACAAACGGGCCAGCACCTCCATCACTAGGATGAAGAGCATGGGTGAGAGCGAGTCCCCCTGTCGCACCCCACGCCTGTGAGAAATAGACGGCCCGGGCCGGCCGTTGAGGAGGATTTTGGAGGAGGCCGAGGATAGGAGAACCGCGACCCAACGTCTCCATGTGTCACTGAACCCGAACGCCTTCAACGTGTCCAGGAGGAAGGGCTAGGAGATCGTGTCGAAAGCTCTGGAGATGTCAAGTTTCAGCAATGCCTTCGGAATTTTGTTTTTCTTCAGGAGGACGGCGGCTCTCTGGACGAATTTGAAATTATCGTGGATCGTTCTCCCCTTGATGAAGGCGTTCTGGTTTGGGGAGATGAGGCCGTGAAGCTTGGGCGCCAGACGAGTAGCCATGAGTTTGGAGACGAGTTTGCCAAAGCTGTGGATCATCGTGATTGGCCTGAAGTCGGCAGGGGTGGAGGCCTCCGGCTTCTTAGGCAGTATTTTTCCTGCTTTGCACTTATTAAATACTGTTGCAGGTGTCTCCTATACAACAAGTTTGCATAGGTCGAGTGGTTAGTTCTCCACAACTCGAGGCTAATGTCGTAGGTTCGAGGAGTTAATGGCTTACGCTCTCATTTTTGCCCTGCGCGCTGGGAGGCGAAGAGCACGAGGGCGTTTTCTACGGCGTGATTAAAATAAATATGTCTCAACTCTCAAGTGGGCTGCAGCGTGATGGAAGCAGCGCGTGGGAACCGAGTGGCAGGGATATTCACGTCTAAATTCTCCTCGCCAACGTAGAACGACTTGTTTTACCAAAATTCATCAAGTGGCCAGAACGACTAGTATTCACTATATAGAGGGGGTATATAAATAAATGC